>JAPTJF010000428.1:0-54222 GCA_029339195.1 Micractinium sp. NFX-FRZ | reverse complement strand
TGCTCGAGATGTAATCCCACATATGGACAAGGCGGGACTGCTGGCCTGGACGGGACCACCGGACGGCAGGTGGGGGCCTGGGGGAAGGCTGGACGGCTGGCCTGGACGGGACCACTGGACGGCAGGTGGGGTGAGGGGAAGGCGGGACGGCTGGCCTGGACGGGACCACTGGACGGCAGGTGGGGGCGGGGGAAGGCTGGACGGCTGGCCTGGACGGGACCACCGGACGGCAGGTGGGGGCGGGGATGGGAAGGCTGGACGGCTGGCCTGGACGGGACGTCTGGATGGGGGTGGGGGCCTGGGGGAAGGCTGGACTGCTGGCCTGGACGGGACCACTGGACGGCAGGTGGGGTGAGGGGAAGGCTGGACGGCTGGCCTGGACGGGACCACCGGACGGCAGGTGGGGGCGGGGGAAGGCTGGACGGCTGGCCTGGACGGGACCTGTGGATGGGGGGTGGGGGCCTAGGGGAAGGCTGGACTGCTGGCCTGGACGGGACCTCTGGATGGGGGGTGGAGGGGGGAAGGCGGGGAGGGGAAGGCGACACGGCTGGCTGGACGGGACCACCGGACGGGGGGCTCAAGAGGCCCCCGCCTTGGCCCCGCCTGGCCCGCCCCCCGGCCAGGCCTTGCCAGGCCTGGATATAGGCCCCCCTCTTGCTAATTTCTCCGGCGGGCGGGATGCAGCCTGCCTGGCAGCGCTGAGTGCCATGGTTGCTGGTCGCCGCCAGCTGACAGCTTGCGCGCTGCATGCGCGCCACGCTGAGGAGCGCCCATTCGGCAGCCGCCACCCTCCCCGACCTCCCCCCTCACCCGCTCAGCTTGTGGCCGGGGCTCAGCGACACGCCGTCGCTCGCTTCTGGGACCTGCTGCAAGACCTGTGTGCGGTCAGCACTGTGCCGGCTGCATGGCGCAGCGAGGTGCCAGCTGGCCGCCCATTCTTGTGCTGGGATGCCGGCGCCAAGCGCTGGCACCTGCACCGCCTCCCATGACTTGCGCTTGCCCTTTTGTTTGTTAGTGCATGTCTGTGTTTTCCCCGGGTGGGCCGCGGCTCTTGGGCCCCCTGGGGGGGTTCTCTTGATCCCCTCGCTGCATTCGTGACGCCCCTTGTGGCTTTAGCTCACGGCAGCGGGGACGCGGGGTACCGCCTGGTGTTTTGGGTCCCCCCCCCACTGCAGTGCCTGCCCGTCTCCCTGTTGAGCGGCCTTGGGTAAGCTGCTCTGATCTCGCCCTGCGATGCTTTGCGCTCGCATCTCAATGTTCCATTCACTTCATGATCCATTGAGCAGCACAGGTTTGTGCTGAAAAGACGTGTAACCCGCAATCAGTCAGTCATTCAGTCAGGTCTGGGGAACCGCCTCTTTACCCGGCCGACGCTGCGCCGGCGGACCGGTCACCCCACAGCCGGCTTTTGCTGCAGCCACCACAGCAACACCTGGTGGTCGTGGTGAAGCGCCAGGCGTTGCAGTGGCGCTGGTGCACACTCTGCCAAGAACAAGGATGGCGGCAGGTTTAGGCCACCAGGCGTCGAGAATGCCGGTGCGCTGAACCTGCAGATGAACGGCAGAGGTCGCGGCGGGCGCGGCACAGGCGGGCGCAACAAGGGTGGGGGGCGTGGCACAAGCGGGCGCGGCACAGGCGGGCGTGGCAGCAGGCGCCGCGAAGCTGCCGGCAGTGACCAGTACAGGTTCTAGTCAAACCCTAGTGCAACCCTAGTGTAATCCTAGTGCAACCCTAGCAGCCTGCAGACTAGGGGTGGGCTAGGGGTGGGCGTGCTAGGGGTCAAAACTCTAGTGCTGGTCTCACTTGGGTGTGCTAGGGGCGGGCTAGGGGGGGCGGCTAGGGGTGGACTAGGGGGTGCCCCCCCTAGCGCAAGTCCGTGCTTGGGGTGCGTGCTAGGGGGACCGGGCCCTAACACAGCCCTGGCATCCCGCCCCTAGCAGCAAAAACTAGAGGCGTGCTAGGGGCGTGCTAGCCCAGTTCAGTCCCCTTAGTGCTTGCTTGTCACCACTCCAGGGCCGCACGAATGACACCCATGCCCCCGTTGCCACTCAGTCACACCATTAGAAAGCCTGCATGCACTCTCATTCACACAATGTACAGCTCTCCTGTAGCATAACAGCACACACCTGTGCTGCCCGATGAATTAATCAAACATGAATGAAACCTGGAGATGCGAGCGCGAAAGCATCGCAGCACAAGATCAGAGAGCGGCTGGCCCAAGGCATGCCCAGCAGGGAGGTGGGCAGGCACTTCAGCCGGGGGATCCGGGCCCGAAACCCTGAGAAGGCACTTGCGACTCATGCGCTGTGCTCGGCAGGAGATGCATGCCCGTAGCTTCCACGCAGTGACACAGCCGGCACCATTAAAGCCATGCACATAATGGCTATGCACGTTCCCAAGGTGCTCTCACGCACACATGCCGGCCGCCCCGCTCATCTCACCATGCTGACCCAGCTTATCGGATGTTGATGTAACGGAGAGTATAGAAGGCTGCCCGAGGTTTGAGTCTGGGTCGCCTGCAGAACAAGCCGCCAGTCGCAAGGTGGTTAGCAGCCACGGCAGGCAGAAGTGGCGACCGCCTGTGCCTGCTGGAGGCGCCAGCCGGACCGCCTGAGCCTGCCTCGTCATCCCATTGCCTCGGCTGTTAGGGTGGGATCACTCACGTTCACCCTAACAGCATAGCTTTTCAAACGGCAACCAGAGAACTCACCTGCCTTCCTCTGCAGCACGGGTTCTTCTGTGAGCGTTTCTTGGGAGCGGTCGCAGTACCCTGCCAGGTGTGACCCACCGACTTTGGGTGCCGCCCCACCCGCACCCTTCCGAGGCGCAAAACAAGCTTCTGGGCTGTTTTGGGCCACAAATACATCGTGCCGCGCCCCGCACAGCGTGCGCCTGTTTTGCCGGTGACGGGTACCCGATGCGCTGGCGGTCCTGCCCCCAAACGCGTGACTGTGCCGGTACTTACCCGAGGCCTATAAAACCTCCCGCAGCGACGCATTCCTCATTCTCATTCCTTCTCCACATCGCTGCCAGGGCACTCCCAGGGCACTCTCCCCCCTTGCAACACCATGCTGCCCGCTGCCTCCGCCACCCCCAGCGGCAGCAGCCTCAGGCCCGCCGCCCTGGCCCTGCTGGCTGTCGCCCTGCTGCTGGCCGGCCCCGCCCCTGCACACGGATTGACGTGAGTTGGGGCCGCACGGCTTGCGTGCTGCTGTCGCTGCCGGCTGGGTGTCTGCACCCAAAGTGCTTGTTGTGTCGCTTGAGCGTGCTGTGCCTGGCGGCGTGCCCCTCCACACACACACACCGCGCTGAGCTGTGCCTGTGCTGAAATGGCCCATGCATGCTAAACTGCCATGGTGCGGCGCCCTTCACACGTTGCAATCGCACGGCCCCACCCCCGTTCTGCCAATATGGTCCGCGGAACAGACCCCCGGTCCCGCCCCTCACAACCCACACCCCCTCCCCCTCCCCCGCTGCTGCAGCTGCGATGCCGGCCAGTTTGTCGACGGCACCCAGTGCTCCCCCTGCCCCATCAACACCTACATGCCCACCGCCGGCAGCGCCACCGAGTGCCTCAAGTGCCCCGAGCCCTCCTTTGCCCACTTCCCCGGCTCCGCCGCCTGCATTGCCTGCTACTTTGGGGAGCCCAAGGTGATTGCCGGCACCGGCGGCCTCTACCCCAACAACATGCCCAAGGAGCAGCCCACCACCGGTGAGCGAGGGCGGTGGGGGCGTTGGGGTTTGGGGTTTGGGGCGGGGACGGGGATGGAGGAGCGGGGCGGGGCGAGGCGCAGATGTGGGGTGTGGTGAGGTGAGGGGCTGCAGGCCAGCCAGACCGCTCTGCCCAGCCACCCAGTGCGCTGCTGCCCGCCCCGACCCTGCTCTGCTCTGGCACCCCAGCAACCACCTCGGCCCTTTCACCCTCTCCATCAACCCGCGCCCCAACCCCACACTCACCCACACACCCTCGCCTCCCCCCACCCTCTGCCCCCCGGTGCAGGCTACCAGGTGGCCTCCCTCTCCGCGGGCCTCGAGTCGTGCGCCGTGACCAACACCTTCAGCCAGAGCTGCACCGACGAGGAGCTGGGTGCCAGCCTGGGGGCGGGCAGCCTGGTGGTCACCGAGGTGGACGCCACCTGCCGCGTGCGCGTGTTTGTGGCGGGCAACGTCGCGTGCTCCAACGCAAGCAAGCTGGCCGTGGTGGAGGGGTGAGTGGGGCGGGGGGTGGGGCTGGAGGTGGGGTGGTGGGGGCGGGTGTGCAGTGGAGAGGGGGAGGTGCATTCCACTGGTCCGTTGGCAGGCCTGGGCAGGGCAGCCTTGCTTTCAGACGAGCATTTCCAAGCGTGCCGGGCCCCACCCCCTCCCTCCTCCCTCCGGCCCCCTCACCCCGCCGCCCTCCCTGCCTCCCTGCCTTCCCTCCCTCCGCTGCAGCGCCTACGACGGCCTCACCACCGTGCGCACGCTGGACACCGCCTCCAGCACCTTTGGCCTCCAGCTCTCCCCCTCCTCCCTCAAGATCTACGGCTTCGACTCTGACGGCCTGCCCTCCGGCGAGTGCACCGACTCCCTCACCCTGGCCGCCCCCGGGGCCGACGAGGACAGCTGCCCCGCCCGCACCGCCGTGGACGGCAACCCCCAGGTGGGTGCTTGAGGGGTGGACCCTGGGGGTGGGGTGCGGCGGGGTGGGCAGTGCAGGCTGCAGGGGCGGCAGGGCCCACCTGGCTGCCCACCTTGGGTGCCAGGGCCAGAGCACTGCTTCCGTTGGCCTGCCTCCAGTCGACTCCTCTGCCTGCCTGCCCACCTGCCTGCCCGCCTGCATGCCGGCCTGCATGCCAACCCAGCAGACTGCACCCCTCCCACACCTGCCTTGCCTCTCACACCTGCCACACCTTCCCCACCCTCGCCCCTCCCCCTCGCCCCCCCCCGCAGTTCTCCACCAACCCCGACGTCTTCCGCCCCTCCCAGTGCGCCCCCTGCGACACCGGCTCCACCTGCGCCGGTGCCGCCGCCTCCCCGGCCGCCTGCCCTGCCGGCCAGTACACCCGCATGATTGGCTCCCTCACCTGCTCAGGCTGCCCCACCGGCACCGCCAGCGCTGGCGGTGAGTGGGGGCAATGGGCGTGCTCGTGGGTGGGTGGGGTGGCGGTGGGTTGAAAGACAACAAGAGGGCTTGAAGCAAGGGCGGCCAGCAAGCGGCACAGTGTGACCGCCCCGCCGCACCAGGCAGCAGCCCCCCGCCCTTGCACCACCACCACCCCCTGTGTGCTCAACTTCACACCCTGCCCCGCCGCCACCCTCTTGCCTGCAGGCGCCGAGACGTGCCAGGAGTGCGCCCCCGGCACCTGGCCCAACGCCGGCCACACCGCCTGCTCCCTGTGCCCCGGCGGCACCTACCGCAACACCGCCGACCCCGACGTCACCTGCCAGGCCTGCCCCGTGGGCACCTTCCGCGAGGCCAACGGCGGCGACGGCACCGAGTGCACCAAGTGCACACCCGGCACCTACCAGCCCGCCACCGGCACCACCGAATGCCTGGCCTGCGACGCCGGCTACGCCACCGACCTGGAGGGGCAGACGCAGTGCTTCCCTTGGTGAGGAGGGGGTGGGGTGGCAGGGTGGGTGGCAGGGTGGGTTGGGTGGATGGGGCAGGTGGGTGGGCGGGCCAGCGCGCCAGACAGGCGTACCAGCGCGACAATGGGATGCATGCTGCATGCACCTGCCCTGGCCGGTGCCAGCGCCCCGAAACATGCAACACACCCCACATCCTGCTCACCAGCACTGCCCCTGGGTGCCCCCTCCTCTCCCCCTACCCAACCCCTGTGCTGCAGCCAGCCTGGCGAGTACGCCTCTGAGGAGGGCTCCCACGTCTGCAACGTCTGCGCCCCCGGCCAGTACTCCACCGCCGCCGCCGCCCCCGCCTGCGACGCGTGCGGCGCGGGAGAGATCACCGTGGCAACGGAGGACGGCCAGGGGGCCACCGAGTGCGTGCCCTGCGGCCGCGGCACCTGGAAGCCCGCAGACGCCAGCGACAACAAGTGCCGCAGGTGGGTGCCTGGCTCACGTGTGCGTGAGTGTGTGTGGCTGGTGCGCACCGCGTTCTGCACGAGCCCTGCCCGCTCCCGCTCAGCTGCCCGCTCGTCTCCCTGGCTGCCTTGCTCGCTGCCCGCCCACCACCTCTCAGCCTACCAACCCCCGGCTGGCCAGCACACCTTGAATCACGGGTCCCTACCGCACCCCTCCCCCACTCACACCCTCCTCCTTCACCCCTCCCCGCCCTTCACCCGCAGCTGCCCCGCTGGCTACGAAACCCTGATTGCGTCCAAGGCCTCCACCTGCACCCCCTGCACCCCCGGCAAGGCCTCCGCCCTGCCCAACCAGGTCCTCTGCACCTCATGCACCCCCGGCACCTTTGCTGCCGCCGCCGGTGAGCTCATGGCTGGAGGGAAGTCTGTGTTGTGACATTGAGGTTGAGGGCCGATCTGTGCACTGCCTTCTGCCCGCCCCGCCCTGCCACGTGGCCCTTTGTGCCCTTCCCCACACTGGCTGCCCCGCCCTCTCCACCCCACCCCTCCTCGGCCCACCCAACACTCCACCCCACCCCTCCTCACCCCTGCCTCCTCGCCCCGCCACACCCAACTTGCCACCCACCTTGCCCCCTCGCCCCACCTCACTCATCTCACCCCGCCCCACCCCACCGCCCCTTTTCACCGCCCTGCAGGCTCCCGCACCTGCCGCTTCTGCGCCGCCGGCACCGTGAGCGGCCCCGCCCCCGGCAGCACCAACAGCCCCTCCGCCTTTGGCGCCACCGCCTGCACCGCCTGCCCCAAGCGCACCTTCCGCCCCTCCATGTTTGCCGCCAACGTGTGCACCACCTGCCCCAAGGGGCGTGAGACCAAGAAGGACAGCGGTGCCACCACGTGCACCGCCTGCATCCCCGGCACCACCCTGCTGGACATCCTCAACCACGTCAACTGCACCGCCTGCACCAAGGGCGCCTTTGCCTCCGCCCAGGGCATGTCCGGCGCCTGCCCCGCCTGCCCCAAGGGCTACGCCGTGGACGACGCGGGCAACAGCCAGTGCGACATCTGCCCCCCCGGCACCTACCAGGACGCCGCCGGCAAGTTTACTTGCATCGAGTGCCCCGTGGGCACCTACACCGAGATGACCGGCTCCACCGCGCTGTCCGCTTGCCTGCCCGCGCCCAGGGGCAACTACGCCGACGGCACCGGCAACGACGGCTTCACACCCTGCGAGGGCGGCACCTACCAGGACCAGATGGGCAAGGGTTCCTGCAAGGTGGGCCCCTGGGCGGGTGGGGGCAGGTGGTGGTGGGACGGGTGCTTGGTTGTCGAGGGGACGGGAGGGGCAGGCCCAGCCGGGCAGCTTGCCGTGGTGCTGGGAGCTGAGCAGGCACCAGCAACAAGCAGGTGCCCCACCGCCCCCAGCACAATCTTGACCCTGTCTCACAAGCCGTGTCCCCTTGAAACAACCCCTCCTTCCCCTCAACTCACCCACTCACCCACCCCGTGCTCACCACATCCCACCTCTTCCCACCCCACCCCTCGAATCCGCAGGACTGCCCCCCCGGCCACGAGTGCCCCACCGGCTCCGTCTCCCCCAAGCCCTGCCGCGCCGGCTTCTACGCCGACCTGAAGCAGCCGTGGTGCAAGGAGTGCGCCAAGGGCACCTACCAGGACCAGACCGCCCAGCGTGCCTGCAAGCCCTGCCCTGCCGGCGCCTACTGCCAGGCCACCAAGATGACGGCCGCCACGCCCTGCCCCGCCGGACGCTTCGGCATCAAGTTCTCCTCCGTCACCGCCAACGACTGCGCGCGCTGCCCCGTCAACGTGAGCCGGGCGTAGGCTGGCACAGCGCTGCTCGCTTGCACCCTGTCACGTGTGTGCTTGAGCGGTGTCTTGTTAGAAGCTGGCAGTGCTTCCCGCTTGCACACTTGCCCGCTGCCACCGGCCCTCTTGACTGCCGGCTGTTGGCTCACCACCCCGCCTCCTCCCACCACCCACCTGCCCCTGCAGACCTACTCCACCGCCCCCGGCTCCACCGTGTGCCAGAAGTGCAGCGCCAACCAGTGGACCGGCCGCCTGGCTGGCCAGCGCATTTGCTGGTCCACCTCCCAGCGCCTGCCCTGAGCGGCACACCCCGTGTGATGTCGACCTGCCAACACTGCACTCCTCTACACTAACGCCCCCCACTCCAGCGGCCCCCTGCCTCCCCGCCGCTGCCGTCGGAATCCCCTCTCAGCTTGCCTTATGAATGCCCTTCTCCTTCTCTGCTTGATCCCCAGCACTTGTGCCGATCCACTTCCTCACACCCATGGTTCTCGCGCCCCGCGCCCCGCCACACACCCCTGGTGCTGGCGGCGCAGCCGTGAGTTTTGCCCCTCACGGCTCCCGCCCACACCTGCCACCCCACACACTCCCCACCCGCGAAATATGCTGCCCACGTGCCTCTGCCTGCCACGTCATATCCGCAGCACCGTTATTGTCATCCCCAATCCAACAGTCACTTTCACTCCGCTTTCAACCTCCCTTCAACCTTATCGGTTTCAGTTTTCTTTTGATACTCCCTGCTGCACAGCAGCCCTGCCTGATGTAACACGATAACTTGCAACGTGAAAATGGTATATAGGTCTCAGCTTCTCGCCTGGCTAGTGGTGAGGTGGGCTGCACCTGATGCGGCCGATGCTGCCGATGTTGCCGATGCTGCTGCCGCTGCCCTGCACCAGCAAGCGGCATGCTCACCTCTGACTGCTGCTCAGGCCAAGCCTCCTCAGGAGGGACAGCCATACCGGTGCTCCTACCACTCAATTGGTCCAGGATGAGCGGGGGTAGTAAAAGGTTTGGAGCTGACGGAGGCTGACGGCGGCAGGTAGGCCCATGCACCGACCGCAAACCTGCCCCGAGGTCCTCGTCGGTGAGGGCAAGGCAAGCAGGCAAGGCAGGGGCAGTGTGCTCACCAGCAGGCTCCTGCCATCCCCACAGGCAGCAGAGGTCCGGACCTTTGGCCTGGACTGCCCGCCAACACGCTCGCCGGTGCTAGCCAGGGCGGCCTCTCCCCGTCCAAGAAGCTGCAAACTCCCGCCCGCAATGCAGGCACCACACACACCATGGCACCAGGGTTTTTCCAGGATTTTCCAGACTGGCAGAGGCTGGCGGAGGGCGGGCGCTGACTGGCGGCGGCACTGGCGGAGGCGGGCAGCCGACTGGCAGAGCCTGTTTCACTGGCGGAGGCAGGTAGCCCACTGGCAAAGCCTGGTTTACCGGCAGAGGCGGGCAGCCCATGCGCGCTGACTGCTTACACAGGTGACAGGGGTACTAGGGCTGAAACACGGATCCCAAACCCATGGGTCACAAACCTAGAAAGGCGAGCTGGCTACAAGCAAACAGGTGGAGGTGTATTTATCCTAAACTACACGGGCATGGTAACGGGCCGGGTTGGCTGGCAGAGGAGGCTGCCTGGGTGCGGCTGGCGCAGCAAAACTGGCAGACATGGGCTGTGACCTGGCGGACCCGCTGGCGGCGGCGCCTGCCGGCGCCGCCTTCTTTCTGCCAGCCCCCTGGCAGAATGCGTCGAACCACTCTGCCAGTGCCCCCTGTTTTTTCAATAGATTCTGCCAGGACTGGCAGATCTGCCAGTGTGGGGAAACCCTGCATGGCACCAAGCGGTGTTGCCGCCACCCTTGACTTGCTGCCAGACGCAGGCTGCCTCGTCACCACGCCGACCCACGGCAACCAGAGAAGTTACCTGCCTGCCTCTACAGCACGGGTGAGCATTCCGTATACCTGCGCATCGACCACAAGCCTGCCCCGAGGTCCTGGTCGGAGCGGCCTTGGCCAAGGCCAAGGAGGGCCTTGGAAGGCACGCAGGCACGACGGGGGCAGTGTGCGCACCAGCAGGCTGCAGCCCCACTGTCAGGCAGCACAGGGTCCCGCCAGCCCGCCGCCGGCGCCAGCCAGGGCGGCCTCTCCCCGTCCAAGGAACCCTACTCCCGCCCGCAATGCAGGCACCACACACACCATGGCCCCAAGCGGCATTGCCGCCACCATTGCCTCGCTGCCAGACGGGCTGCTGGGCTATGTGATTGGGTTGGCGGGCCTGCAGTGCGGGTGAGCGCTGGATGGGCGGGCAGCAGGTAGAGGTGTGGCCTGCGCGAGTGGCACCCTGCACTGCCCATGGTGCTCCTGCCCAGTTGTGCCTATCCAGCGCACCAGTTGAGCCCCCTGCTGCAGGCCCTCCACAACCCTTGTCAGCCGCCGCTGGCACCGGCTGTTCTGGGCCGAGCCCACCCTGTGGTGGCGCCACGTGCTCGAGGTGCCCGGCCCAAGGTATGCGCAGACCAGAGCTGAAAGGGAGCGGCGGCAGGACGCCAGGCTGCGCGTGCTGCAGCGGACGGCCGGCATGGCAACGGCAGGCAGAGTGGCAACGACCTTAAGCTTGCGTGTACGTGCACAACATGACGCGTTGGGGCTTCAGCTCTCCACGCCCCTCTTCCAGCAGGCCCTGCAGCTGCTGCAGCCTGGCCAGCTGCGCAGCCTGGAGCTCACCTGGCACCCACCCGTGGTGCCCCCCGAGCTAGCCAGCAGCCTCTCCCGCCTCGCCGCATTCAGCAGGCTCACACACCTGCAGCTCAGCTGCCATAGGCACGCTGGGCCGCAGCTCCTGCCGGCCGTAGCAGGCACCCTCGGCCGCCTCACGCAGCTGCGCAGCCTGGAGTGGGACACAAAGAACGACGTCTACTGGGCAGCGCTGCCACTTGAAGTGGCGGCAGAGGGCATCCCGCCCGCCGCAGCCCAGGCCCTCACCTGCCTCTCCCAGCTCACCAGCCTGACGCTGAGGCAATCCCATGGCAGTGAGGAGGCAACTGATCGCCTAGCAGACGTGCTCCCCGCGCTGCCGGCGCTGCGTGAGCTGCGCTTTGAGGCGCACCACACCCCGCAGCGGCTGCTGAACTGCCTGTCTCGGTTGACGGGCCTCACGCTGCTGGAAGTCGTGTCGCAGCTGGGCCCACTGAGGTTTGCAGAGCACCTCACGCGGATGCGTGGCCTGCGCCACCTGAAGCTGATGGACTTGAGCGCAGGTGACGGCGCTGCGCCTGCCCACCCTCGGCAGTGGACGGCACCTGCAGCATTCCCAGCGCTGCAGTGTTACCAGTTCCAGGCGGCGCACCACTTCCAAGTTCAGGCAAGTTCAATGCTCAAGCCTGCTGTGTTCATTGGCATTAGTTGACGTGCACTCAAACCTGCCCTGCCTTGATGTGGGGACTATTGGGTGTCTGCTTCGGCACCTCACTGCTTCCTTGCTTCCCGCCGACCGCAGGCTGCTGGGGCGAGGCTGCTGTCTGGCAGCTACACCCCCGGCATGCCAGGAGGTGTGTGCCATGAGCTCAAGTTCTACGCGACAGAGTACCACTCGCTGGAGCAGCTGCTGCACTGCCTGACGCCGCCAGGCATGCCCGTGTGCACGCTGAGTGTACAGCACAGCGATGTGCCTCTGGCAGCATTCCAGGGTTACAGCCAGCTGTCAGCCCTGCGCGAGCTGCACCTGAGCAGCTGCAGCGGCAGCATGGATCTGGAGACAGTGGCTCTGCCAGCGCTGCGTGTGCTGGCCATTGGTGACACACCGCCAGGCACGCTGTTGCCGCGCCAGATGAGCATACCAGCCAGTGTGCACCTGCCTTCCCTGGAGAGGCTCTCCCTCAAATCCTGGACAAGCTCATGCCAGCCCGCAGACATCAGCTTCAGCCTGGATGCGGCGCAGCTGCCTGCGCTGCAAGACCTGCTTGTGCGCTGCAAGGGGCACGTGCAGCTCGCAAACGCTGTGCTCCCGTGCCTGCGCACAGCACACGTGACGGCAGGCGCCGGCGCCTGCATTGCCGACGTCCAGCTGCCAGCCCTGACCAGCCTGGCGCTAAGTGGGCGAACTTCAACTGACCTGAGCATCGAGCGGGCGGCGCTGCCAGCCCTCAGTTCACTGCGGCTGACCGTCTGCAGCTCAGTGGCACTGGCAGATGTACAGCTGCCGGCGCTCGACTCGCTGTACCTCCGGGCGGTGGGCTTTGTGCACGCTTCCGACGTTCAGCTGCCAGCGCTGCGCAAGGCAGTGGTGGAAGCAGTGCCATTGGATGTGCACCTCTCAGGCCTGCTCTCCTGGCTGGCAGGCCAGCCCGGCCTGAAGGAGCTCAGCATTTGTTCGGGGTTGAACTGGAGCCCGGAGGTTCTTCCTGAGGGGCCCTACCTGTCAAGTAAGCAGCCAGCCAGCCAGCCAGTCAAAGCAGCATGTTTGAATGTCCTCTTATCACTGCCACCCCCGTGTCCCCTGCATTCCTCTGCCCCCTGTTGCCATTCCCAGCACGCCTCCCCAAATGAGTTGCGAACCTGCAGGCCTGGAGAAGCTGGAAGTTGATGTGGGCATGAGCCGCCTTCCTGCGGCATTGGCAGCTGCCAGCCGCCTGCACACTCTCAAGATTCCTGGTCAGTGGAGCTCGCACTTGACCACGGATGACGTCGAAAACATCCTGGCTCGCATGACGCAGCTGCGCCAGCTCTGCCTGCCCTGGGCAACCTGTGTGCCGCCCCACGTCATGGCCCACCTGTGCCGCAGCCTGCCGCACGTGGACATCATCGACAAGTGGCCATAGCCACGTGGCGTCAAACATGCTCATAACTATCTCAGCGAATCCTGCCACTCATGTTTGCCGGTTTAGCCCCGCCCTGCGGCATCCCTGCAAGCTCCGTTTTGTTAGCATCTCGTCTCACTCCGCATGTGCAAGCTTTCTAGTGCCTCCGTCTTTCCATGCCTGCTACTGCTCCCGCCTCAGGGAAGCAGGCAGCCCTTTGCTCTGCGCTGTTTATTGTCGGCGGTCGAGCTGCCTGAATCCCCATCGCTCACCATGACTCCACCATGACTCCAGGGCGCACCAGCCGCATGCCTGCCCCTGAAGCCACACAGCCACGTCTCGCAAGCCTGCAGCCTCGCACTCACACTGTGTACAGTTCTTGTGGGGCATCGCATCCAAATTTTGCACAGCCACCAGCGTGGTGGGTGTAAAGCGTCCCACCCATCAAGTATGGCGGGGAGAGGCCCAGACAGTTGTTCCTGCCGGCCCCGCTTGCGACGGCAGCAGGTGCCGCCCAGCCGCAGGCGGTGGCGCCCGCTTTGAGAGGTGCTGTGCCGCGCTGCTGGGAGCAGGCGCGACCTGTCGATTTGCGTGTGCTGTTTGATACCAGGTTGAATGTTGATACCAGGTTGAATGATGAAAACTGTCTCCCCAAAAGCGCCAGCTGAGAGCAAGAGGGTGGCGTGCGTGGACACGACATGCACGCTGCGCCGCGCCGCCGCTGGCCCGCCGCATTTAGCCCGCCAACCGCCCGCTGCCCGGCATTCAATCCTTTCATCGTCTTCAATTCACTCGCCTAGACATATTTACACGTTCCCTAGCCCGGCACACCACCCCAACCGCCCTCCCATCTCCGACACTCCGAGAAATGGTGGGCGTGCGCCGCGCGTCCAGGGGTGCCTTGATTCGAATGGGATGCATTCCGCCGGGCCCGCGGGGCGGGGCCTGCCCCAGGCCGGCCGCTCTTTCGAATGGGCACAACCGCCCTTGATGCTGCCGGCGGGCCGCCGCCACTCAGCCCCCCTCTCCCTCCTCACCCTTGCCCCCGCAGGTGGGCGCCAAGAAGGCATCCAAGAAGGCTAGGGAGGCGGCCGCCGAGGTGGCCCACAGCGGCGGTGGCAAGGGCAAGGGCGGCGGCAACGGCAAGCAGCAGCAGAAGATGCGGGCGCGCGACGAGATTGTGCCCTGTGAGCCTTGGGTGGGTTGTTCGGTGGGTGGGTCTGCGGGGACTCGAGAGCGGAGTGGCGCAGTTCCGCTGGCAAAAGGCAGCCAACTGCCGAGGCATGCCTGGGGCTCACCGCCCGCCCCTCCCGCCCACCTATCGACTCCCTGCCCCATTGATGCACCTGCCCGCCTGCAGGGGGCTGGGAGGCCGCTGCCAAGGACGAGCGCAAGAAGAAGAACACGGAGCGCGCGCAGGTGAGGGCGGGGGGCGTGAAGAGAGGCGGGGCGGGCCTGATCAGGCACTCATACGAGGGCAGCGTCCGCCTGCCTGCTGACGGGTGTCCACCCAGCTCCTGAAGCCCCGCACCCCGCCACGCTCACTTCCCACCGTCCCTCACCTCCACCCCGCCCCCTCCATCCCCCCTCCAGGCCGAGTCCGCTGCCAAGGCCGCCAAGGAGCTGGCCGAGCTGGGCATCGCCGACAAGCCCGCCAAGAAGCAGCCCGCAGAGGCCGCCGCCGCCCCCGCCGCCGCCGCCCCCGCCGACAAGAAGGGCGGGGACAAGAAGAAGTAGCGGCGTGGCGGGCAGCAGCAAGCAGGCTGACTCGACAGGCAGCACCAGCTGTATTTGTACCAGTACTGTGAACTGCGATAAATGCGTGTAACATGAACTGCTGTCCTGTGCCCACTCAGTCGAGGCCTGCTTGCTGGTAGCGGCCTGAGCGGGGGCGGCTTTCACACGCGTGGCGTGGCAGGAGAAAGATAGACAGTAATATGGTACAGAGACGGACTGATGTGAGTCACGAAAGAAGTTATACCTTATTAGCACTGGAAGTGGCTGGATGAAGGGGCCAGCTAGTTGCAACGAAAAACAGCATCATTAGGTTCAAAAGAAGTTCAGCAAACTTGCCGAGTCAGTGGTAACAGTCGGGAAGGAAAGCGGAACATTGACTAGATAGGGTGACCTAAGCTCAGGAACAAATGTAAGCCTCTTGGGAAGACAGGGCACATGGCAGTACAATCCTGCATTTCACTGGCCAGAAGAGGTCGGCAGCAGCGACGAGGCGAGCCAGCGGCCCCGAGCTGGCCCCGGGGCATCGTCACTGCGCTGCTGGGGTGGCCGCTGCCATGCCCGCACTTGCCCTGCGGCTGCTGACCCGCGCCGCGCGGGTGTCCTCCAACAGCCGCCCCAGTCGCTGCACCAGCTGCTGGGCTGTGGGGCGCAGCTCTGGGTCCTCACTCAGGCACTCGCTCATCAGGTCGGCCACCTCCTGCAGAGGGAGGGCGGATGTGTGGCAGAGGGGCAGGCGACAAGCAAGGTGGGGGGATGCGTGGCAGAGGGGCAGGCGGCAGTGAAGGGAGGGGAGGCAGGGGGCTCAACATCTGCATCCTCGCTGCGGCACTCGCGCAGCAGGTGGGCGGACAGGGCAGATACGTGGCTGGTGGGTGGCGGGTCGTCGCTGCTGGGTGCAGCCAGGCAGCAAGGTCACATGTTGAGGCGAGGCGACTCGTGGTTAAGGAGAGCGCATGGCGGCTTCAGGAGACTGCCCTGCCCCGCGCCACCCGGACCCCGCTGACCTGCATGCTGCCCTGCCCCTGGGGCCCTGCACCGCACCTGTGGACACTCCTCGGGCACTCGGGGCGGCCTCAGCATCCCCCTCTCCGGCCGTTCCCCTGTGATGATCTGCGTGCCGCGGGCGGGCGGGAGGGTGCAAATCAGTGCAGCAAGCCAGGTGGGGCGGCAGGTGCCAGGCTGTATGGACTGGACGCAGCTCGGGGGGCCAGTGCAGAGCAGGGCAGATGCTGGGCTAGGCTGCCCTGCCCCAAGAGAGCGCTGGCCAGGGTGATCCCCCAGCATCCTTGCTTGGCATAGCAGGGGCACCCCCGCCCTGCCCCCTCACCTCCCACAGCACCACGCCCCCGCTGTAGATGTCCACAGCCTGCGTTGACGGCCGGCCCAGCAGCACTTCGGGCGCAATCCTGCAGCAGCACAAGTAAATGAGTGTGTGCTGCCAGGCTGAGCAAGTTGGAGTTTGCCATGTGTGTGTGTGTGTGTGTGTGTGTGTGCTGCTTGCTGCAGGCCCCACAGCAGGCTCCCGCCATGCCACCCCAACCGTGCATGGACCCCGCCTGTCAAGACTTGCCAGGCGAATGTGCCCACGAGTGGAAGGTTTGAGAGATAGGTGTGCCGCTTGATCCTGCTGAAACCCACGTCAGCCAGGCGCACCGCGCCATTGGCGGTCAGCAGCACGTTCTGCGCACGGCACACATTTCAGGAAGTGTTGGCGGATGTAACGTGAGGAAACGTGAGGAAACGTGAGCTCCGCGGCTGGCGTGCAGCTGCCAAGGGTGGGATACCAGCAGCACTGTCAAAGCAACACAGCAGCGCCTGACAAGGCAATGGGAGCAGATGCACGGCCCCACAGCGGCAGACAGAAGGCGTGCCGGGCCCCTCTTGCCTGCGACTTGACGTCCAAATGCACCACACCTGCACGTGGATGGAGAGGCGGGACAGTGCCAGTGGGAGCAGAGTGCCATGCCGACGGAAAGGGGTGGGCAAGGGGCACTGTGCAGCGGCGTGGCCCAGAGAGCACCACGCAGTGGGTGGCAGCATGCGCTGGAGGCGCTACATTGCACCTGGCACTACATTGGAGTACATGCCGCTTGCATCGGCTTGCGCCGAAACAAGGTGTCAAGAACAGCGCAGCATGGGCTGGCAGCCAGCCAAGAGTGCAGCTTGAGACACCCAGGGCAGCTGCTGCACCCGCGACGCATCGCCGCATTGTGGGTAGCTGCACATGCTGCTTGTACAAGCAGCATGTGGCGATCAAAAGCAGCCTGCCTGCCTGCTGGCTGGCTGGCTGGCTGGCTGGCTGGTGTGGTGGTGTCTCCACACCTGAGTGGTGCAGGTAGTTGAGCGCCTTGGCCAGCTCATACGCCACCCGCCTGCCCCTCCTGTACCACCCAAACAGGCGCTGGCTAGTGCCCGCCGCCACAATCGCCAGCGCAGTGTGCAGATCCCGGCCTGCACAGGGTTTCATATGACATGCCGATCAGGTGCGAGTAAGATGTTTTCTGCGGATATAAACAGATGCGCGGCACGGGCGGATGGACGTGGCGGGACGGGCCTAGCTGCTGGCGCCCCTTCCAGCCGGTCAGGCGGTCTCACCTTCACAAAACTCCATCAGCACGATGCCCTTGCCCCCAGAAAAGGCTACGCCATAGAATTGGATGATGTGCGGGTGCCTGCAAGGGGAAGCGACTCATCTTGAGGCCAGGTGCGTTGGCGAGGGGAGGGTGGCCGCTGCGTCCTCCGGCTGCCCACACGTCTCCCACTTTCCTTCCACTTGTCTCATCTCGCAAAACCATGGTTGACATGTCTCATCCTCTGCTTCGGTCCCCACCCCAAACCGTTCCCTTGAACCCACACATAGTACATACCACGGGGTTTCAGCACGGCAGAAACAAGCAACCGCGGGCGCACACAACTGTTGCTGCACCCACATTACACTGCCCCCCGTGCATGCGCACCGTAGCGCATGCAGGCGCAGCGCTTCCGTCAGGAACGCCTCCTGCATGGCCGCGCTGCTCTCCAGGTCCATCTCCTTGCACGCCACAATCTCTCCTCTGCAGCCATTCCAGGGGGGCGGGGCACACAATGGTAGGACAGAAGTGACGGGGAGGAAGCAGAGGGAAGCTCCAGCTCAGGCGGTGTGCTGGGCCTGACCTTTTCTGCCCGGAAGTGTACTGCTGCCTCCAGCCAGCACGCTGAGCGCCGCTCCCTGCGTCTCGTGGGCGCCAGCACAGCCGGGGCAGCTGGCATCCACCCACTGCAGGCGCTGCCCTCATGCACCGCACCTGAACTCCGCCTTGTACACGTGGGCGCTGCATGGGAGGGGCAAGAAGGGGAGGGGCCACAGGTTGGATGCGGGCGGAGCGTGGGGAGGGGCAACCAAGCAGGGGGAATGTGGGGGAGGCAGGCAGGGGTCCAAGCAGGCAGGCGGATCTCAGGGTGGCACGGCCTCAGGTTGCCTCACTTGGCGTGCAGGCAGGCTACGGACCCACCGCCTGCGAAGCCAGGCACTAGTGCGCACGGCCCCGCCACCGTCCCTCCCTGGCAGCCTCAAATGCTGCACTCTCCACGCGCGGCCCACCCCGTGACACTGTGGCCACCCCGCACCCCGCCCCGCCCACCTGGCGCCTGCCCCCAGCTCTTGCAGCTTGCCGTTGGGCCACCTCAGGTACTGCACCTCCTCTGCATCCACCACCCACTCCCGCAGCTGAGGGGGCAGCGTGTCCACGTTGACCAGCGGCCCCGAGGAGGCCGACGTGCCCATGCTGCCCAGGCCGTCGGAGCTGAGCTGAGCTGCTTCCTGTCGGGCCCGGTGCTGCACCAGCTCCGGCAGCACATCAACCTCGCCGCTGCTCACGGTGCCGCTGTGCGCTATGCCACCTGTGCCCAGCGCGCCGCTGCCTGCTGCACGATGGCCTCCGCTGCCGGCGCGGCCCAGCGGCAGCGCGCCCGCCTGGCTGGACCCTGCGCTGACACCTGTTGCCCTGCCGCCGGAGCTGGCGGTGCCTCGGGAGGAGACGGGGGTGGAGGTGGAGGCAAAGGGGGAGGCCACGTGGCTGCCACCCACTGCACCAGCTGGTGCGACGGCCACAGACCAGGGCTGGAGGGGGACCGGGTCTGGCATGGGCAACCCACCGGTCCCCAGGTTGAGGTTGTCGGGGCAGGTGCCGCTGCTGCCGGGCTTGAGAGAGCCAGAGGGGAGCGCGCCCAGCGCGCACCGCCGCCGCGCCCGCCGCCGAACCAGCAGCAGGGCGGCCACCGCCAGCGCTGCCGCTCCCGCCGCGGCGCCCACAGCTATCCCAGCAATTGCGCCGGCAGACAGGCCGCCGTCGTTGCCTGAGGTGCTACCTGCGCCGCTGCCACTGCCGGCACGGCTGCTGACGTAGAGCACGGTGGTGGGGGTCAGGACCCAGGAGCTAGGGTCAGGCGTTTCATTCTTGAGATAGGCAGCTGTCTCCAGCCGTGGCTGCCCCTCGATGATGCCGCCTGTGGAAGGGAGGGGGCAGGGGCGGGGCGGGAGCGCACGGTTGGGAGGATGGAGGGGCGGCAGTGGGGGGCAGAAGTGAGCTGGCATGTGTTGGATGCATGGCCGGATTGGGCACTGGTGAGGAGGGGCAGTGCTTGGTAGGCTTGGGCGGCAGGTGGTTGGCAGTGGATAGAGACGGGCAGCACTGCCCGAGGCACAGCTGTGGCATGGCCAGGCGCGGCCTGCTATGTGTCTTGCCAGGTGCAAGCATGCTGTGGCGTCGGCGCCGGCACAATCAACGTGACACACCTGGCTTGAGCAGGAAGGCCACGCAGGGCCCCTGTGTGTCCTCGTCACACGCTTGCGCCAGCTGTTCCGGTGCGCCCGCCAGCAGGCACTCTCGCGCCTGCGGCCTGCATTAGGTTCCAGACAACGTGAGTAGTCAATGCATGCATCAGAGCCAATCTGCAGCAGAGAGCCGCTGACAGTGTGCCCAGGGCCGCACAGCGTCCCGTTCAAAGCAAAGCACGAGTCTCAAGGCAGCAGCACATTGTGCACAATCGTTTAAGGCTGCCGCAAGAACAACAAGCCCCAAGTACATACCATGTGTGCCTGCCCCCGGCCTGCCCACCTGAGGCTTCCGCTGCACTCATAATGGCCCGCAGCAAAGGTGCTCATGCCGATGTGGCGCTCATACCCCTCCAGCTGCGGCCCCCACAGAGCAATGGGTGCCCCCGCCACCAGCGGCACGTTGGGCCCCTTGCCCAGCAGGATGGGCGGGGACCCGATTTGGGGCACAGCCAGCTCCTGGTGCCTCAGCTCGCCTGCAAGGCACACACACACGAAGCAAATGTCAGGGCGTAAGCCAGGATGAAGTTGGTGCAGCTGGCAGAAGCGTTGCTGGCTGTGTGGGCAAGCGTGCAGAGAGAGCACCAGCCTGCCAGGATGGCTGCGATTTGTGGGCCGCCGGCGGGCGCAGCAGTGGCAAGCAGGCGGTGTGCCAGGCAGCTTACACTGGCCCTGTGCCAGTGTGATGGTCTCATATGACAGGTCTCGATCCTCATAGCTGCAAGCTCACATGGTGGGGAGAACATAACCTGAGCCTCCAATGCGCAGGCAGCCAATTTTACGTCAGCGGCGATCAAAAGCATGGGAGCCGGCGGCAGACGGACACGGACCCGGCGACCGCTGCTGCTATTGCCTGCACCCACCCACACCCTCCGAGCCTGCCCTCACACACCTGCAGCCGCCCGGTTGCAGGCAGAGGTTCCACACATTGCAGAGCTCCGCTGCCCCTCTCTTCATGTCCTCGTGGCAAGCTCGGCAGCAGGCCTCTGGTGCCTCCACCCCCTCCAAGGTGGACAGCACCCTCCCAGTCATCGCCGCATTCTGGCCCACTATGCAACCCTTGTAGGTTGTGGTGTTGCCCAGGCTGCTGCCGGCATCTCCTGCCGCCACAGCCTCCTCGGCGTCGCTGGGAAGCAGCACTTGGCCCTCGCTGGCGTGCAGCCAAAACGAGTCCTGTGGCAGTGAGGGGCAGGCAGGCGGGCAGGGAAATGGGGAGGGAAGTGAGGGGAGGCAAGGGGGCAGCGCAGGTTGGAGCAGTGTGCATGCAGCCCCCAGCAGCTGGACACCCGTGATCTCAGCAGGCCCAGCAGCACAAGCGTCGGGCATCCCGTGGTGGGTGCCGCAGACAGCCTTGCACTGCCTCTACGAACCGCAATGCCAACTCTGCCAGTTTGCAACAGTCCGCAAAGCCAGCACCACCATCCATGCATGGTGCGGGCCCCACCTCTTGCAGCGGCGTCGCCACCACTTGCAGCGTGTATGCCGTGGGGCTGATGAATGTGTTGGCGGGGTTGAGGCCAGAGGCCTTCAGAATGGAGATGGGCGCGGAGCAGCCGTCGGTGCCTGTGCATGCCAGGCAGGGGGCGGGCAGAGGGTGCGCCAAGGTGCGTGAAGTGCCGCCTGCACAGCCGGACTACAGCCCGCTGCAACTACGATCACAGAGAAGGCAGGAGCGGGTGGCCTACACGCGCCTGCCTGCCTGCACACATCTGCTCCTACACAGCCTGGCTCTGCGCCCTGCGTGCATAGGCTGCCTGTGGTACGAGACACATCTCCGCCCACACACACCCACCGTTGGCCAGGAACACAACAGCGCGGCACTCGGGCATGCGGATGCACGTCGACGCCGCGCTCAGCGGGGAGCGGAAGGCGCAGTGGCCGGGGAGCAGGGTGCCTGGGCAGGCGGGGAGGTCAAAATCCTTCAGGCCTCGGGCCGCAAAGGATGTGAAGCCGCTGATCGTGAGGGGTGTGTGGTGGATGGGGAACCCTGCAGGCAGGGTGGGGCGGCAGCGGGCGTGCCAGCGGATCACAGCAGTGGATCGGCAGAAAGGGTCGTCGCCAGCGGCATGCGGCCAGCACTCGAGAACAGCACACCCCCACCACCGCCACCATCTCCGCAACAGACCGGCCCACCTGACGACAATGCCACGCCCTGCGCCTCCACTGCTGGCTGCAGTGAGCAATTTGCCGCTAGGAGCTGGCAGCCTTGGTAGCCAATCGGCTGTACTGTGCCGCCTCCCGGGCAGCCTTCCGGCGAGGGGCAGAACCGGAACAGCGCGCATGCCGCCTCCCGCCTGCACGCCGCGCTGCACGCCTCCACTCTCGTCACACCGGCAAGGGGCGGCCCCAGCGGCTCCCCGGCCAGCACAGCTCCGGGAGCAATCAGTGCCTCATCTTCCCCACTGCCCTCTGGGGCAGCGTAGACCTGCAGAGGGGCGAGCGGGGCGCCGGCATGGCGGGCAGGCACTCAGTTGAGGTTGGCGACAGCTCCAGACGGTGGCTGGCAGTGCGCTGAAGTTCTGGTGCGGAGGCAGTGCTGCTTGCGGAGACGGCATGCACACAAGAGCGCCTCTTGCCAACTCTATCCTTATCCCGCCTCGCTTGGTCTGCACCTCGCCACCAGCCCCCCCCACCCTCCCCCTGCTCACCTGGTCAGGATCAAGCTCCAGCACTTCTTGACTCGCAGTCTGGCTGACAGAACCCGCTGATGAAGGTGGAGTGACGGTGTCTGCTGCTGCTGCCTTGCACACTAGCACCAGCAGGAGGAGCACGGCGGGTCTGCTGCTGCCCTGACGCCGTCGCGCCCCGCCGTCCTGCCGCCACGGCCCTGCTCGCGGCGGGCCCGCCGATAGACGGGTGGCCGCGTCATGCATCACCATGATACCAGCACATACGTCTGGGCGCCACAGCGAGGCCAGCAAAGGCTGCGCTCAAAGAGGATTGGAGCGCTCAAGGCAGTTTTATCCCCTTCTGCTGCAGGCAAGTCGACTGTTGGATTCGGAAAAGCCCGGATGGCCGGAAATAGGAAGCAAGGCCAGGGAGGACCGCACCTCCCGGTAGCGTTGGACGACCTGTGTTTGGCTCAAAAAATGGCAATGTGGTGCCCCATTCAACCAGATGTGCTCTTCAGAGGCAGGGGAGCCACGAGCGCTTACCGAACGCCAATGTCCCTTCGCATAGTACAGCATGGCCCCTAAGCATGTCCACGCCGTGCCCTGCCGGCTTGCCCATCAAATCTCCTTATTGAGTTGCATGCTGTGTGGGGGGGAGCGCTGCAGCTTACATGGGAAGCTGCTCACAAAACGCTTTGCTTTATGTGCACACGGACGGCGGCGGGGCAGTCTCAGAACCCGGGCGGGGGCCGGCCCATAGGCCGGCCAGCCAGCGCTTCAAACCCAGGCGGCAGCATCTGCTGCGGCGCCTGCTGCTGCGGTGCCGCAGAGTGGCGGACTCCCAAAGCCATGATTGCTGGATCCGAGAACCCACCAAACACAGGCTGTGGCTGCTGCTGCTGCTGCTGCTGTGGCTGCTGCGGTTGGTGGTACTGCGGCTGCGGGGGCGAAGCGACCGCTCCGGCGCCCTGCAGCTGGCGCAGCAGCGCCAGGCCGGGCGCCAGCCCCGGCTGCTGCTGCTGTGCGTGCTGTGGGAACAGGCCCTGGATGGGGTTGTACTGGTAGCTGCCGGGAGAGGTGCCTAGCAGCGAGCCGTGAGGGCTGACCCCGCTGCTGCCGCCGCCGCTGCCGCCACCAAACAGCCCACCCCCGCCGCCGTATGCCGCAGCGCCGCCCAAGGGTGCGCCAAACCCGGGTGGCGGCGGGGAGCGCAGCGGCACGTGCTGCTGCTGGCCCAGCTGGTAGGCAGGCTGGTAGGCGGGCGGCGAAGCCTGCGGCTGATAGCTCAGGTGCTGCTGGTGCTGCTGCGTCTGCTGCAGCAGCTGCTGTGCCTGCTGTGCCTGCTGCTGCTGCTCGTAGCTGGCCGCCACGCTGACGTTGGCAGTTGGGAATAGGGACTTGAAAAAGGCGCCCGCATCCTGCTGCGGCGACTGCCGCGGAGGCGGCTGCGGTGGCGCCGCCTGCAGCTGCTGCAGCATCTGCTGATGGTGCTGGTACAGCGGTGCCTGCTGCTGCTGCTGCTGCTGCTGTTGTGCCTGCTGCTGCTGGAGCTGTTGCAGCTGTTGCAGCTGCTGCTGCTGCTGAACCAGCTGCTCGTGCAGCAGCAGGCTTGCGGAGGTGGGCGCCAGCGGCATGTGCTGCTGTGCCTGCTGCGCATGCTGCTGAAACAGGAGCTGCTGCTGCTGGGCATGCTGCGCCTGCTGCTGCTGTTGCAGCAGCTGATGGTGCTGTTGCGGGTGCTGCTGCAGGTGCAGGCCAAAGCCAGGCGGAACACAGACGGGGGCTGAAGCTGGGGCAGCAACGTGTGCCGGCTGCAGTTGCGGGTGCAGTGGCGGCTGTAGCTGCGGCTGCAGCTCCAACAGCTGCTGCTGCCGGGCAGCCGCCGCCTCCTGAGCGGCCGCTGCCTCCTCCACAGCCTGAGCAAACGCAAAGCGGCTGCGCTGGCGCCGGGCGGACGGAAGCGCGCTGTGCGAGCCTGTGCTAAGGGCTGGGGAGGCGCTCCGATTCTGCACGCAGGCGGGCGGGGGGGCGGGCGGGGGGGATATTGCCATCAGAAACAATGTGAGACGCTTGGGGCACAATTGCTCTGGGCGGGTTGCATTGCTAAGCCAGGACGCATTTCGATGCCAAAGGCATCGGCTTTGTGCTGCACAGAGGAGCGGCAGGATGTGCTGGGCGAGCGTTCCCACCTCGCCGTTGGGCCCTGCAGCAGCAGTCATCAGGTCGCCTGCTGAAGGCAGTGAGTGCGCCAGGCTGGCGGCCCGGTCGGCCGCGGCAGCAGCCACCGCCTCCTCCTCCGCCGCTGCCGACGGCGACGGCTTCACCGGCGGTTCCGCTGCCAGCAAGGCGCTGCTGCTGCTGCTGCTGCCTGGCTCCCCTGCCTCTGCCGCCTGCTGCACTGCCTTGGCGCCACCGTCCTGCTGCTGCTGCCACTCGGCAACTGCAGGCACGGCAGCTGTGGGTGCTGACACCACATCCAACGGGCCGGGGCCCCTGAACGCTGCTGCTGCTGCAGCCGCTGCCACCAGTGCAGGCGGGGCGCCGTCCATGGAGGCATGCTGAGAGGCAGGGGGCGTGGGTGCCGCGCTGCTCGCGCTGCTCGTCGTGCTGGCAGCAGCGGCAGCAGCTGTGCTGGGCCCGCCAAACCCGGGAGGAGGGGCGAGCTGCAGGCAGGGGCGGCGGGCAGGGCACAATAGAGGGGAGACGGTGAGCGGCACGAGCGGAACACTGCAGGTGCACCAGAGCACCAACCCTGTGACTCAACCTCCACCCTTTCCAAACCAGCTGACCTCAGGCCACACACCTTTTTGGGCCGTGGTGGTGCAGCCGCGGCGGGCGCAGCGGGCGCAGCGGGCCCTGCAGTCACACCAGCTGCTGGCGAGCTGCTGCTGGCAGCCGCCGCTGCTGCTGCTGCTGCTGCTGCTGGGGGTGCAGGCACTGCCGCCGCCGGCGCTGCTGTGGGGGCAGCTTCGACGGCTGGCGCGGAGGCCGCAGGTGCTGCTGAAGCAGAGGCTGGCGTGATAGAGGGCCCGCCAAAGCCCGGGGGCGGACGCAGCCGGGCAGCCTTTGCTGCTGCCCCTGCTACCGCCACCGGCGCCGGCGCGTGCTGCTCCTGCTCAGATGCTGGCGGCTGAGCCGCAGGCATGCTTGCTTTTGCAGGGGGTGCGGGGGGTGCAGGCTTAACGGCACTTTCAGCTCCCCGTGCCGCCGCTGCACGTCCGCTTGTGCTGGCTGCCTGCTTGCCGGCAGCCGCTGCTGCAGCGCTGCCATTCGCCATAGGCGCGGCTGCGCCTGCGCCTGCTGCCGCCTCTGCTGCTGCTGCTGCCGCTGTTGCTGCGCTTGCAAAGCTGCTGGCCGGCGCCGCTGGTACAGAGCTGCTGCTGCTGGCGCTTGCTGGCGTGGCTGCAGACAGAGGAACCAGAGCCTGAGGCGAGCGCTGCGGCGTCGTTTTGCCCAGTGGTTTCAGCTTGCCAGGGGAGCTGAGGGGGAGCAGCTTCTTGGGGCGAGCCGCCGATGCGCTGCTGGCTGGCTGGCTCTGCGCGCGGGCCAGCTGCTCCGCCATGGTGCCTCCATTTTGGCTGGGTGCCCGCTGAAGACCCGGCTTGCCGCTGCCCCTCGCCGCATCGCTGCCGTCCTCCTGCTGCTGCGCCGCCGTGTCGCTGCCG
This sequence comes from Micractinium sp. NFX-FRZ, assembly GCA_029339195.1. Lineage (NCBI taxonomy): Eukaryota > Viridiplantae > Chlorophyta > Trebouxiophyceae > Chlorellales > Chlorellaceae > Micractinium > Micractinium sp. NFX-FRZ. Next base: position 28,761 of record JAPTJF010000428.1, on the reverse strand, counting down.
CCGGCTGCCGCCGGGCCCCCCAGTGACGGCCACTCCTGGACATTTGAGGGCGGCGGCGGCGGCAGCGCGGCGGCGGGCGGCGGCGGCGGCGGCAGCGCGTGGTGAACCACCGGCGCTGCCGCAGCTGCTGCCGCCGCAAGCCCCGCGGAGGGGGCGGGGGGTGAGGGTGCTGCAGAGGAGATGGAAGCCCAGGAGGGGCCCGCAGGTACTGCCGGCGGTACTGCCGGCCGAGGGGCCACGGGCGCCGGCACCGGCACCGGGGCAGGCGCTGAGGCCGCACTGACCAGGGACCCCGCCGCCGGGCTGCCCCACGTGGAAGCTGCGTTGAAGCTGCCGCTGCCGCCGCCGTCGTGGAGCTGCATGGAGCTGCGGGCCGAGTGGCTGCGGGGCACCGTGAGCACGTGCACGGGCTGAGAGGCCACGCGCGCGCTGCTGCTTGCCACCGCTGCTGCCGCTGCTCCTGCGCCGCCCGCTGCGGGCCCCTTCTCTGCCTGCAAATCGAGCGGGCGGCAGGGCAGGCAGGTCAGTGCGCAGCTCCAAGGCTCCCTCGTCTCATTGGCAGGCAGTGTGTGCCATTGGCGGCGCACGTTGTACTCCTTGCATGCACACGTATGCCGCGTGTTGCGGACCGCCACAATCGCCGCCGCAGTCCTCCACCCAGGAATCCCCCCCACTGCCCAGCCCGCTTGCCTGCGAGGGCCCCGTGTTGGGCACCGTGCTCTGGGCCAGGCGCGGCTTGAAGGCGCCCGAGCCGGCGGCAGACATGAAGCGGGCTGGCAGCAGGCCCGCGGCCACCTCATCCTTGGTCAGGCAGTCCGCCTCGTCAGCTGCGGGGAAGGCAGGAAGCCGGGCAGGGGGGGCCTGATAAGGTGCGCTGATAGGTGAGGTGTCCTGTTCCACAAGCCACCTCGTCTTTGTGAAAATGCAAGACAGTTCCCGGCTGTGATAGTTCTGATGCTCGGCTACCGCACATCCATGGGCGTACCAGCCACGCCGCCACCCAGCCTTTGCGGGTGGGTGTGCGGGGTGGGGGTGAGGGTGGGGAAGTTGCCCCCCCTGCCGTCCCGCCACTCTGCACCCACTCAACCGCCCCCCACCCACCTATTTCGTGGAGGTAGAGGCAGTCGGGGTTGTTGCAGGGCAGGCCCTTGAGGAAGGCGTTGCAATATTTGGTGGTGCCAAAGCACGCCTTGACCGTCTTGCCCCGCCACACCGCGCCGTCAACCGACTTGATGCAACGCAGCGCATCTGGGGAGGGGAAAAGGAAGGGCGGAAAAGGAAGGGGTTGATAGGAGGCATGCGGCGGGGTGGGGGTGGGGGGCAGAATGGGTTAGGCCAGCTGGCTGCGCAGCTGGCCACACCCCTGCCGGCCCTGCCTCCATTGTCCCAGCACAGCACATCACGCCACGTCCCGACAGCGCACGGCACACCGTTGCGCAGCGCACCCTCTGGCCGCTTGAAGGTGACGTATGCCGAGCCCGTGGCGGGCTGCCGCCCGTGCCCGCCGCCGCCGCCGCCCCCGCTGTGCGCGCTGCGGTTCACGCTGATCTTCACGGTGCGCCCGTACTGCCCAAAGTAGTGCTGGTCCCGCAGCGACTCCTCAAAGCAGATGTCCAGGCTGAGGCCCACAGCATACACCAGGTTGGGCTGCACCACACGGATGTTCTGTGGAGGGATGGGGCAGGCAGGCGGGCACAAAGCATGCGCGGTAAGGCAGCTGAGGCATGCGCCGGATTAGGCACCGCGCGAGTGTTTTGTAACTAGAGGGGAGGGTTTTGGTGGGTGCATGGGGAGCATGCCGTGGGTTGAGGGAGCCCACCACGCGGATGCTGTGCAGAGCAGAGCAATAGAGGGGTGGTGTGACGAAGAGAGGTGGTTGCGGGCGAGGCAGAGGAGGGCAATGCGCAGCGCCGGCACGCGCGGTGGCTGCCTGCCTTGCATGCACTGCCGCCTTGGCGGGCCTCTGCTGCCCCGCCCCACGCGCACCGCCAGCTCAGCTCACCGCCAGGTTCGATCGGTTGATGCGGCTGGCACTGCCCGCCTTGCCGGGCTTGTCCTTCTCCTTCAGCTTGCGCTTCTCCTGCTCCAGCCTGGGGAGAGTGGGGGGAGGCGGAGGGAGGGTGCAGCAGATTTTGGCACACAGTTCCGCTCGGCTAGCCGAATGCTTCCTTCTCTAGTCAGCTTCGGTTTGCAGGACGACGCGGGGAGAGAAAGAGCAAGCCAACCGATTGAACGCAAACTCATGCAAGGTCAGAAAGAGAGGGAAGAGGCTGCACCCGTGCTCCCCCATCCTGCCCCCGTCCCTCCGTCGCTCCCGCGCCCTGCCCCACCACCTCTGCTGGCTCAGCTCCCCCCCCTCTCCCACCCACTCACTGCTCCGCGTCAATGTGCTGCATCTGTATCTTCTCCTCGTCATACTCGCTGCGGCAGTTTGGGCAGCGCGCCGCCAGGCTGGCCTTGGCCGCCTCCTCAAGGATGTGGTGGTAGCACCACAGGCACATCTGGTCTGCAGGTTGCAGCACACACAACACAGGGGAGGGAAGAGGGGGATCAATGCGGCAGGCAAGAGGGGGATGTGGCGGTGGCACCGCAGGCACACACCGGGTGTGCCTGCGGGGGGAAGGAGCGGCACCGCATCAGCCGGGGATGCAGGGCGGGCGCAGCGGGGCGAAGCCAGGTTGAGGCGGCGCAGGGCAACGGTTCAGCCCAGGCGAGGCAGGTGCGGGCTAGACAGCAGGCGGGGCAGCTACAAATTCTGGCGGCAGCGGCGGGCAAGTGGGACGGGCCAGAGGGCAGTCGTGCAGGGCGGGTGCCAAATAGCGTGATCGCAGGGATGCAGCAGCCAAAGCTGCAACTAATCAAGGTTGCAGGTACGCAATCGCATCCAGTCTAAGACACTGGCATCGCCAAGCCCCCGCAGGTGCAACGGGCTCTTGCTGCAACTGTTGCTGCCAGCAAGCCGTGCCAACTCCCCCACGCCCGCCTGGCCTTCCACGCACATCCGCATTCGCAGTACTGGATGGCCCTGTCCGTGACATCCAGCTCCGTGCAGCATAGTGGGCACAGTTCTTCATCCATGGTTGCACACCCTGCAAGGGAAAAGCAGCGGCAGCAGCACGAGGCGGCGGCAGCGTGAGGTGGCGGCGGCAGGTGGTCAGTGCGCAGGAAGGGGCACTGTTCTGCCCGTGGCCGTGTGCGGCCTGGGCCGGTCACCAGGGTGCTGCCGGCACAGAAGGATGTGGCTGCTACGCCAGCAGCGGGCGACGTATGCTCTAACGAGGAGGAGCTGCAGGGGGGCTGCATGGGGCGCGCCAGTGGGCGGTCAGCCGGCCCCGGCTGGCTGCACGCCATCCTCATGAGCTGCATCAGCAGGCAATTGGTGGCAACACCCCGAGCCACATGATCGCCGCTCGGCTCGTGGCGCACCTGGGCCGCCCGCCCTCCTTGCACTACTCCGACCGAGGTTATAACAACAAGCCAATGCGCTTGCACTGGAGTGGACGCGGGTCAGCCCCAGCCAGCCGGCGAGGTACACTGGCAGTACACCTCATCTCAGGCTGCAAACTGCCGATTTTAGCGCTTGCAGAGCTGCCCCACTCCCTGCTGCTCACCCTTCGCCTCGTGCACCTTAGCAGCCACCACCAGACCACAATGGCCGCCGCCATGGCTTCCTCCGCCGTCTGCCGCCCCGTGGCCCTGGCGCCCGCCGCCCAGGCGCAGCGTGCTTCCATCAGGTGAGCAGGTCGATGTGCAGGTACAGCTAGCGGCTCAGGCGGCAGGCTGGGGGCGCTGCAAGTGGGGCTCCCTCCACCCCTACTACCTCACATCGCCCGCCTGCCCCGCCCTCCTCCCCCTTCTGCAGCAAGCCCGCTGTGAGCCGCCAGTTCCTGGCCGCCCGCCCCATGCCCAAGGCGCAGCGGTCTGGCGCCGTGCAGACCCGCGCCATGGCCACCGAGGTGGCTCAGCTTGCGGGCGAGGCTGGCTTCATTTTCGGCGTGTCCGGCGTGATGTGCGGCATCACCCTCATCGTGAGTGCCGATATCAGGCCTCAGAGCAGCCGGCGGCCTTGATCAGCCAGGGGCGGCGGCGGCGGCGGCGCTGCCACCTCTTGAATTTGGGACCTTGGCCCTCACTTGCATCAGCCCGCACTGCTGGGCAGTGCAGCGCGGCAGTCAAACAGTGTTAGGGACACGAACGCAAAGGCACTGTGCTGCTTGCGGCACAGGGTGCAGGCGGCCAGGCACGCGCTTGGTGTTGCGTGTGCTGGTCTGCCGCCCTTATGCTGAGGTTGCGATTCCTTGCTTGGTTTGCAGGGCCTGGCCTTCGGCTTTGTGCTGCTGCGCGTGGAGTCCCTTGCTGAGGAGGGCAAGGTGTGTTTGCAAAGGGCAGCCAGGGACGGAGAGAGGGTGGCCGTTGCTCAGCCAGACTCTTGCATGTGCCACCGAGCGCGTCCGTCTCCGGGGCCTGCTGTGTGCTGGTGGCAGGGTGCAGCAGATTGCGCGAGCAGGCAGCATGCCGTTGCCTGTTGGCCTGCCTGCGACCTGAAAGTGGCGCTCCCCTCTGCCTCCCCTTGTGTGCTGCAGATCTAAATCGGTCTCTGGCTTTGGCCCCGGCAACAGCACAGCATTTTTTCGTTCAGTCCCCACAACACACACCTATTTGGTTGAGGCAAGAGAATTTACACCCCCCACACCCTCCTCCGCTTCATGACTCACTGCGTGTAATCTACCAGCACTGGCCTGCTGCCCACCAGAGGCGAGAGAAAATGAGCAGCAGCAGCAGCAGCTGGGAAGGGGCCGGGATGTTCAGCGGGGAGCAGCATTGCAGAAGCATGGCGGGAGAGGGCAGCATGTGATGTTGGCGTCAGCGGGCAGAGCGCGCAGCAGCAAGGGCCGCATTTGCGCACGTGAACAGGGCAGGGCTGGATGGCAGGCAGGGCAGGCAGAGCTGCCGGACTGATGGGCCGGCAGCAACCGCATGAATGGAGGGGCAGCAAAAGGGAGGGGCAGCAAGGAAGGCAAGCAGTGCTTGCAGCTGTGGTGCAGGTGTTGAATTTGGGGATGTTCGAAAGAGGCAGGGGCGGTGTATTGCGGCATGGAGGGCCAGGTGGCATAGAGGCCAGGCAGGGGTGGGCTCTGTAATGCCCTTGCCTGAGCCGGCAGGCAAGGAACTCGCTGACTCATGGCACCAACTTGGGTGATTGTGAGAAGAGGCCAGGGCCTCAGCAGCGCCGGGTGCGTGCTGCTGCCTGCTGCCGCCTCAGAGGGCGGCGCTGAGGAAAGAAGCAATCATGCCCTCCAGCCGCTCCCGCGCCGCCCGCAGCTCGGCCGCCGTTGGCTGCTCCGGTAGTGGCGGGATGGCGGAGGCTGGGATGCCCAGCTCGCGGGCATCTGCAACCATCTGCAAGGCTCAAAGGAAGAGACAAAAGCAGAGTCCTTACACCTTACGGGGCCACTTAAAAAGGAGTGGGTTTGACATCGGGGTGCCTGCCATCGGGGTGGATGATGTGCGGGGGGGAGACGGGCAGGCAGGCAGCCCAGATGATGCAAGCATTGGCGTGTGGCGGCAGGCCGGCTCGTTGGGTGTGCACTGCCAGCATGATTGGGGGTCTCAATCAGTGACCTGTCACGCAAACAGCAAAGCCGATGCAGCACTGATGAATGGCTAGCACGCCTTGCCAGCCCCCCTGCCCGCACCTCTTTGTACGCCAAAGCCCAGCGCTCTAATGTGGCAGGGCTGGGATCCAGCGCAGTCACACTCATTTCCAGCAGGGCTGGGGGAGTGCGAGATGCCGTGGCGTTGGCGCCGTCCGGTGCAGGCCCCTCCTGGCGGCCGGCCTGCGCTGACGGCGGACCCACAGGGAGCGGTGCTGGAAGTCGCGCTGCTGCCTGCAGCCCGTTTGCTGGCTGTGCGACGTCCTCGTCGGCGCTTCCTCCTGAATGTGAAGCTCGCGGCCTGGTGGTGGCTCGCTGGCAGAGCCTGGCGCGAGTGTGCGTGCAATTGTGGCCCGCCCAGTTGCTGTACTGCAGCGCAAGAGGCATGCGGAGTCTTGATGCCGGCAGGAATGAAGCTCACATGGACAGAATGAGTCCACCCAGGCAAACCCCAGCACCGCCAACCTGGCGCCAGCCGGCGCCGCAGCGGCAGTGCAGGCATTCACTGGCCACTTTGCCAAAGCCACTGCCCCTGATCCGATTTCACCCATATTTACAGTTATTGTTTTGGCGCCTTGGATGCTGGAGGCACTGGCAGGCCGCAATTTGTCAGCCACCGTTGCCAGCGGGGACCTGAGGTGCGCATTTGCAGTCTCAGCGGTCTGATGTTAGCAACAGTGCTGGTCCCTTGCCGCCTAAGCGCCTCCCAAAGCTTACGTCGCACCGTCTCCCGAGCCGTCTCCCGAGCTGCAGGCGCTCCGCCGGACTTCTGCAGCGCTTTCAAGCCCCTAGAGCCCCAAGAGTCTCGCATCACAGCCTCATCTGGCGCCCAGGCGCGCGGCACAGTACGCCCACTGCGGCAGCGGCGGCAGCAGGCAGCGGAGGAAGCTTGGACAGCGAGGGGCCCCCGTTCCTGCCTACCATGGACCTGTCTGTCCTGGACCGCTCCTTAGTCCGCCTGTACATGGCGGGATGTTTTCACTATTGGGAGCAGCTTCCCGGTGGGTGGGTAACCGGTGCAGAGGGGAGGCTGGGGGGGCAGGGGGTGCGTGCACAGTGGCCGTGGGCTGCCTGCCTTTGACGCTCAGTTTTGCAGCCTGCATGCACACAGGCTGCAGCCTACTCATGTTCTGGACATTTTGCAGTTTGAAAACCCATTTCCTTGTTAGCGGGGGACCCGTACTCCGCTGCTATACCTCCTTTGCAACACCTGCAGGCACCCTTCTTCCCTCTGCCCCTGCCTCTGCCCCCTGGGCCAGAAGAGGCCCCTTTTGGCAGACCCCTGCGTCACGTCTTTGGCACAATTGTATTCGACAGACCTGCATTGACAGACATTCATTGACGGGAACACCCATATCAACACTGGCCCTGCTGCAGAGCTGGCTCGCGAGGCGCTGTCCGCCGGTGCCAGCGGCGAGGAGCTGCGCGGGTGTGTGCGGCACCTGGTGGTGTTTGCGGGGTACGGCCCCTGCCTGGCCGCCACCCTGGCGCTGCACAAGGCCAAGCTGCTGCCGGAGGACACGCCCGCCAAGGTGGGCAAACAAGATCAGTAGTGGTCAACCATGTTGGGTGGCAGGGACGCTCGGGCAGCAGCTATCGTCTGGAGTGACTTTTTGCAGGGCGGGCAACGAAGGGTGTGTGTGCTGATAGGGCAAGGGTGATGCCTGGGAGGGAAGCAGAGCAGGCGCTGCCGTTGGCGGCTGCCCTGCGCGTTGCTGCCAACAACAAGCACCACACCTGTCCCCCACACCCGCCCTCCGCCCGACTGCCTCCCCCTCCCCCCACCAGGTGTCTGGCCCCCCCGGCAATGCATTCGAGCTGGTATATAGCGGGGTAACGGACAAGGTGCGAGCCAACATGCACGCAGCGGATCCAGCGCTGGGAGAGTGGATCAGGTGAGGCCTCAGGCTGGGTTGCAGGGGCAAGTAGTGAGGCAGGGCACGAAGGGCGCACTGAGGGGCGGGGCTGGACAGCACAATGGCAGCAAACGGGGCAGTCCTGTGCTGGCACTTGATGCACCGCCACCCAGTCCCTCACCCTGTATGTACCGCTGCCTGCCCCCTGGATCCAACTCGGTCCCTGCCTGCCTCCCCTGCCAGCCTGACTTCACCGCCCGCCCCCCGCCCCCTGCCCCCCCCTCTGCTACCACCGCTCCCTGCAGGCTGCACCTGTACGGCGACGTCTACAGCTCCCCGGGGCTGGACCTGCGCCAGAAGCAGCTGCTGACGTGCGCCTTCCTGGCGGAGGCCCACATGCCCGACCAGCTGTTTGGGCATGCGCTGGCGGGGCTCAGGTGTGACGAGCGACACACCCTTTGTTTCCCTTTGCCCATTGGGCATGGGGTGCATTGCCACACCCCGGCCCCCTGCCGGCTGCAGGCCTGCTTGCTTGGCGGGCTGGTGCACACCTGGCGTCTGTTGCTGGCCAGCCGGCAAGAGTGCAGGAGCATCGGCGCACCCTGAATGCCTCGCAACATGCCGCCCGTTCTGCTGCCACTCCCTGCCGCAGGTTTGGCAACAGCGTGGCAGCGGTGGAGGAGGTGGTGCGGCTGGCGTGCGACATGGGGCCCCGCATGCCAGACAGCAGGCGCAGCGTGCTCAAGGCAGCGCTACGAACGCTAGATATGGTGGGTGGGCGCAGCAGGGTGGGCGCAGCAGGGTGTGCTGCAGGTTGTGTAGCAGGGGGCAGGGGAGTGTGCTGGACGGAATGCTGTGCACGCTAAACGTGTGGGTGGGCGAGCAGTGGCAGCAGGCGCAGCACCCAGACAGGGGTACAGGCTGTAGGGAGGGTTAGCGGCAGGATGGTGCAAGCAGAGGCGGCAATGTGCACCAGGCACACATCGCTCAAGGCGGCTCTACAGCGGTGCTGGATGCTTTTCAAGGTATGCCCCTCACCCTCCCCCTTTCTGCCCTGTGCACTGTTGCACTTCCACAGGCATTTGCCAAGTTCCAGAAAGACATGGCTGACCAGCCTCCCACCTGCCCAGAGGTAGCTATACAAGATCCCGAGGTCAATGTGTGCATCCCCCCGCTGCCGCCGCTGGTCAACCTACCGCCGGCACAGCCGGGCGGGCGGCCGCCGGAGCAAGCGAGCGGCAGCAGCAGCGATGGCGCAGACGCAAGCGTCAGCGGCGCAGCGGCTGGCCTGAAGGGCGCAGGCAGCGGCAGCAAGCTGGGGGTGTGGGGCACCAGCAATATTCGACGCCCAGGCAACTTGGCAGGTGCGGCGCTGGTGGGGCATGTTGGGTCGCTGCTGTGGGGTCCTGCAGTCCGGTTGTGGTTAGGTCATGGGACAGTCATGGCACCACCTGCAGTGTGGCTGGCAGCACTGCATGTGGGGCGATGCATGTGTTTGTGTCCACACGCACCCACAGAGCACTCCAGCTCAGCCCCCTCCCTGCTGCTGCTGCTGCTGCTGCTGCTGCTGCTGCTGCTGCTGTGGCTGCTGCTGCTCGCCCACATGACCTGCACCTCAACCACTGCCCCTCCGCTTTGTGTTGCTGTCCCTGCTGTCCCCGCTGCTGGCCCGCAGTGGACGCGATAGCGGCGCGCATGGAGCAGCAGCGGGCGCGCAGCGGCCTCTTCTTTGGGTGGGACCCCTTGGACGACTCGGGGCTGCCCCCCGGGCTGGATCGGGAGCAGTTCGATTCAGGCTTGGATGAGGAGGAGGAGGAGGAGGAGGGAGAGGAGGAGCCGGGCCGGCGGTGAGCGTGGGCGGAAGTCAGCAGAGTATGAACAATATCATATGCCAGGGCCAAGCCAGGGGCGACACCGTGGGCCCCGATGTGGCTAGCCCTGGAGGCAGTGGCGTTTCCCCGGCAAGGCTTTGCAAGCAATAAAGAGGACTGCCCACACAACCGCCGTTGTGTTGTATCCCTGGTCACGGAAGTCAAGGCAGCATCAAATGGTGTTCGGCTCTGACCACCCCTCTCCTTGTTTCCCTCCCCTTCCCCCACGTCTCTGGACCACGTCTCAACCTGTTCGTCCTCTGCACCTGCCTTTGCAATAACTATTGCTCCCTGCTGGCTGCAAATGCCTACGTGCCTTTCCTTCTCCTCTCCTGTCCCTGCACTCTCTTACTCCTCTGCCGCTCACCTGTTTTCATTGCCCCTCCTGCCACCTTTCTGGCTCACTTTTGCTCCTTCTATGTAAGCCCTGTTATCACGTCCGCAATGCTGCATTCCCAGCCGCAATACTTGCTTTACATCACATTGAGGGCTCTGGCAGCCAGTTGTGCAGCGCACGCGCCGTCGCTGCCCGCACTTCATGCCGCGCCCGCCTCCGTGCCCTGCGCCCGCCGCTCCCCCGATTCTGCCGTGCTTGCCGCCCCCCCGGCAGCCTCCCACACCTTCACTGTGCGGTCGAAGGAGCAGGTGAGGAGCAGGTTGTTGGGGGCGTCGTATGCCAGGCCGCGCACGTTCTTGCTGTGGGCTGCCAGCATGGCGACGCGCCTGGCGGAGCCCACATGGAAGGTGCACACCCCGCCGTGGGCGGCAGCTGCAGGGGTGGAGGAAGCCGGGAGCACGCACACGGGATGAGGTGCAAGTGGGGAAGGGACTAGTGCACAGGTGAGGGCCGGCAGGCTGTCGGGTTGCGCTGTATCAGAGAACGCAGTGTCAGCAGCGGCGCCCTGGTGCCGCGAGCATGACGCACAGTTAGCTGCGCCGCCGATGCGGCCTGCACCCCGCACAACCTGCTCGGCCCGTGCTCGGCCCGCGCCCGCCCGCCCACCTGCCATGATGTACTGCCCCGAGCAATGCCAGGTGGCAGCGTACTGATGGAACTGCTCCACAGGCAGCCCGATGATGGAGCGCACCTGCGTCCAGCCTGCATGCAGGTTTGTGGGAAGGTTTCGGAGGGGTGAGCAGTGCAGCACATGGAAGGAGTGCAAAGGTTGTTGATCAGGGCAGCACCTGCGCACAGCCTGCAGAGAGAGGGGAAGTGGGGGGAGGTGGTGGTGCAACGATGCACCGGGGCAGTCGCATGATGAGCCACGCCTGCTAGCTTCCAGCCTGCAGGGAAGCAGGTGGGCGGTGTGTAAGCGGGAGAACAAGTGCGTGGGGAGTTGCACAGGAGCAGGGCAGGAGGGCGGGTGGGAAGGCGGGTGCCGGAGGAGCAGGGCGTGAAGTTGGCTGGGTGTGCTAGAGCGTTGGTGCATCGGCTTTCTCAACACAGCCAGCTAGCAAAGCATGCAAGCGAGCAAGCAGCCAGCCAGCCAGCGGCTGCAAACGCAGCCCAGCCCTCCCAAGCAGGCATCCACCCCGCTCACCCACGCGCTCGTACACCAGCAAGCGGCCATTGTCCGCCGACACAAGCAGCAGCCGGCCACAAGGGGACACCGCCAGGTGTGCGGCACTGAAGGAGACGTGGTCATCGCCAGCAGGGTTCATGTTGATGCGCCGCTCCTCTCGCACCGCCGTCTCCCCCGGACTGTCCGCCCCTTCTCCGCCTGCTGCTGCCTCGCCTGCTGCCGCTGCCTGGCCTGCTGCAGTGCCGCTGGTGCTGCTGCTGGGCCCTGGCACGCCAGCTGGCGCTGAGCTGGCGCCGGCAGCGGCGCTGATGCTGAGCTCCAGCAGGTAGTTGGACCCCTGCACCGCAACCAGGAGCCGACAGCCCCGCCTGCTGCCCGCTTCGCCGCTGCCGCCGCTGCCGGCGTTGGGCAGGGGCGGCAGGAACTCGAGTGCATTCACTTTGCCTGCTGTTTGCTCGTGATGCACCGTCACCAGCTCCCAGCAGCCGCCCTCCTCGCCGCTGCTCCCACTGCCGCTGCCAGCTTCCCCCGCCGTGCTCGCTGTGCTCAAGCCTGCTGCTTCCATGGCCGCCTCGCCGCCCGGTGCCTGCCGCCGCTGCAGTCGATGCACAGCAAAGCTGCAGTCCCAGGAGGCGGTGACCAAGTGGCGCCCGCCTGGCGCCCAGCGGGCAGCAACCACATACTTGCGGTGCGGCGCTGCCCTGGCCAGAATAGCACCCGTCTCTGCATCCAGCACCACCACGGAACCGTCCATCAGGCCTGCGGCTACCAGGCTGCTGCCATCGCCGCTGCCGCCGCTGGGAGAAGAAGCAGAGCTGGCGCCGAGGTGCAGTGTCAGGCACAGCACGCCGCTGCGCCCCGCCTGCGCCTCCCACAGCAGCTGCCCCTCGTATCCCACCGCCCGCACGCTGCCGTCGCTGCTGCCGCTGACCGCCAGGCGCCGCTCCGGCCAGCACTCCACGGCTATTACGTTGGCGGAGGCATGGAGCCCCTCCAGGCTTGCCCGCAGCACGGTGGGGCAGTCGCCCGGCCCCGTGGCGCTGCCGCCCGCCAGCAGCTGCTCCTCCAGCAGGCGCCGAGCGGTGGCCACCTCGTCAAGAGTGTCGGCTGCCAGTCGCTCAATGTGGTCGTACACAAGCTGCTCGAGAAAGAGGGAGGAAGAGAAGGGGAAGGTAGCAGTGCGTGTGATTGAACACGCGAGAGTGCGGAGGTGAGCAGCAAGTGTGATGTGAGGCCTGGTGGGGCCCGGAAAGCAGGACGATGAGAGGGCCGTCCCACCTGCACCCAACCCCTGCACCACCGGACCTCAGTCACAGCACAGTCCTCCGGCCCCCACCTGCAGCAGCTGGCTGCCCCGCTGCACTTCATGCTGCACCCGCAGGCCCGCCTCTTGCTCCAGAGCTGCCAGGGCTGCAGTGCGCAGGGTGGGGGGGGGGCCGGGGACCTACCCAGGCGGGAGGTGGGCGGGCGGGCGGCGGAGGCGGCAATGCAGGGCTTTTCGCTTGCCTGCCGGCCTGCTGTCTGGAGCAGAACCATCATACCTTTGGCAAAGCCTTGCTCGGCCAGCCACTGCTGCACTATTGCCAAACACCAGCGATTGGGGTCGGGCGGAAGCTCTGCCATGCTTTCAGTTCCTGTCCACCCGTTGTTTTGGAGGGGGGTGAATGGCAATTGGCTCAGTGCCAGCCCTGCAGCAGCTCAGCGGAAAACAAACGCCCATGCTGTCGTGCTGCGCTAGTATGCCCCGCATATCCTCGTTTGTTTCCCACAGCAAGCAGGTGGGAGCGCACTGCCAGTGGTGAAGCACCAGACAGCCCTTCAGCCGTGCCGCTGGGCTGAACACGGATGCGCACCCACTTCAAAGCCACTGCCTTCTCATTCAGGCTGCTTTGATCAGCAACACCTTCGATTGCAACGATCGGGGAGGCATAAAATGGCGCAGCCCGGCAAGCTCGTTGCTGGCACTCTTCCCTGCCTTGCGGCCCCCCACCGGCCCTGGCCAGCCAGCAGTGGGCGCACACAGCAGCAGCAGTATGCCGGAGCTGTCAGGTTGCGTCGACGCGCCCTGCAGTGCGCAGCAGCTGCGCGGCCTTTCGGCGGGACACCGTCGTCGGGGGAGGCGGCAGGTGGGCGGCAGCAGCCGCCTGCGGCACTTGCCACCCAAGCCTGGACAGGCGCCGACACCGTGCCCGCCGTGGCTGTTGTGCAAGACCCGCCGCCGGTGGAGGAGCAGCTGCGCCAGCTCAGCGGGCTGATGGCTGAGCTGGGGCGCACGGCGACCTACCGCGACAAAGTGAGCGGTGTAGTAGGCGAGGCGGGCGCACGCTGGTGTCCATCTGCCCTAAACGGATGATCATGCTCATTTCGGCCTGCCTCGGCTTATGATCAAATGCTCGCCTGCCTGCTCTGCCTGGCTGCAGATGGAGGTGGTCCTGGGGCAGGCCGCAGCCCGCACCTTCTTCAGCCGCACGTGGTGAGGCAGCGTGGGGCTTCCCTGTCCTTGGGGGGTGCGCCACCCTTCCGCCGGACGCAGCAGCCGATGCGCTGCGCGTTGGGCGCCTGCAGATGACTGCCAGCTGTGGAAATGTAGTGCCGCCAAGTGCCACCAACCTTGCGTTTCCTATTATCCCTGCTGGTCCCGCACGGCCTCAACTCACTCCCATGCTTGGCGCCGCACGCTTGCCCTGCCCTGCTAAGCTCCAAACCTCCCTCCCTGCCCCAACCTTGCCTGCTGCAGGGAGGGCCGCCTGGTGGCTCGTGAGCTTGCTGAGCTGGCGCCCAAGGAGGCCTATTGCCTGGCCTGCCTGCCCGCCCTCCACCAGCAGCACGTGCTGGCACTCATCCCCACTGGGGTGCCCATCACGCCTGCGCTCGCCAAGCTGGCAGCAGGTGGGCTTGGCGCGGGGCGGAGCGGGGCGGGGAAGGGCAGGGCAGGGGAGGGCAGGGGAGGGTGGCACCTGACATGGCGACTGTCCGCACAGCAGCAGGCGGGGGCTTGGCGTGGTGGGGGAGGCGGGCGTGGCGCCATCTGCTGTTGGGTGGCAGGGGGCATGCCACAACAGTGGCCTCGCCTTTCTGCCAGGCTGCGCAGCCCTCTCATGCCGCGCCATTGGCTGCACCGCTTGCCACCCCTCTCACCAAGCGACCGCCACTGCATCCCCTTCCCCGCCCCCCCTGCAGCGTTGGCACGTGTCGAGGACTTCTACGACAGCATTGGCGGGCTGGTGGGCTACCAGGCGCAGTGCCTGGCCCTGCTGGCCCAGCAGGCACAGCAGGGAGAAGGCACGCAGCCCGGCAGCCCAACCAGCAGCAGCAGCGGCGGCATCTACAGCAGCGACAGCATGTGTTCCACAGACGATGCCTGGCCCGCCAGCCTTACTGGCACCCCTGGCAACAGCGGCGCCAGCAGCAGCAGCGGTGCTGGCACTGCCACCGACTTCCTGGTGCCGGTGGGTCTGGATCTTGCCAGCCCCTCCCAGGCTGCCGAGGCGGCGTCTGCGGTGGCGGCGGGCCTGGATGCGCTGCCACACATGGCAGAGGTGTACCCCCTGGGGGGCGCCGGCGACCGGTTGGGGCTGCGGTGCGAGAGCACGGGGGAGAGCCTGCCCACGGCGGTACTGCAGTACTGCGGGCGCTCGCTGCTGGAGAACCTGCTGAGGGACCTGCAGGTGGGTGGGGGGGGTGGGGGGCGTGGAAGGCAGGGAAGTGTGGCGGTTGTGGGGCTGGGGGCGTGCAGGCAGGGGTGCAGTTAGCATATGTGGGGGTCGCCCTTTGATTGTGGCTGCAACTGCGGCACAACCGCAGTGCGCGCTCCCCAAGCCCGCTCTTCCTCCTGCACCCGCCCCGCAAAATGCCCCCGCTCACCCCCTCCCTCACCCCTGCCTCCCATGTCCCTCTCCCTGGAATGCCCCTCCCTTTCCTGCCCTAGGTGCTCAAGTGCCTCCGCTGTGCACCAGCACACCACCCTGCCGGCCTGCTGCCACCCCTCACCATGCCGTGCCCCCCCACCCCCCTCCCCCCAGGCACGCGAGTACCTGTACTGGAAGCTGCACGGCCGGCAGCACACCACCCCCGTCGCCATCATGACATCAGCCGCTAAGGGCAACCACTGGCGGGTTAAGCAGCTGTTTGAGGAGGCCGCCTGGTTTGGGCGGGGCCCCTCATCCTTCCGCCTCTTCCAGCAGCCGCTGGTGCCCATGGTGGCGGCGCACGACGGGCGCTGGCTGCTGCAGCAGCCGCTGCAGGTAGGGCACGAGGCGGGGTGCGGCTGGGGGCGGAGTGGGCTGAAAGTCAGTGTCTGCGGCACCCCACCGCGAGGCATGCACAGCCGAGCGGCTTTGGGGAGTCAAAGGGTGTTCAGAGCAGGGCTGAGAGGTGGCCTCAGGGTGGGTTCGGCGTGCCATCGGTGGCGGCAGATACGGCACGCGGGGTGCTGAGGCAGCCGCTGCACCCAGGAGGCGGCGGGTGGAGGGGCGGTGATGCTCGTTGGAAGGTGTGGGTGAGAGCTGCAGCAGCAGTCTGGGAAGGAGGGTTCCGGCTGCTGCGGCAGGCGCTACAGCTTGGGAGGTAGCAAGGGTTGGGGCTGTTACCCCACTCCACGCACACTGCTTGGCATGTAGCTTGACTCCTGCACTGCTGTGCTGTGCGCTGTGCTGCTGTGCTGTGCTGTGCAGTTGATGATGAAGCCGGGCGGTCACGGCGTGATCTGGAAGCTGATGATTGACACGGGAGTGTTCGCATGGCTGGCGGCGCAGGGCAGGCAGGCCGCCATTGTGCGGCAGATCAGGTGCGTGCGCTCGTGTGGTTGTGCATGGCTGGCGTTGTGGCCTGGGCCTGACACCGGCCTGCTTCGCTGCCCTGCCACGTCCACCAATCAAGGCCTACTTTGTGCGCCTGCTCCTGTGCCGTCCCCCTCATTTGGCCCAACCCTAACACCTTCAACCCCCACCCCCACCTGCCCCGCCCCCCTGGTGCTGCAACCCTTCCTGCACCCCTCAAACCCATCCCACACCCTCAAACCCCACCCCCGTCTGCCCTCCCCACTGACTGCAGCAACCCGATGGCGGGGACGGACAACACGCTGCTGGCGCTGGCGGGGGCGGGCTTCCCCGCGCGCCGCTCCTTTGGCTTTGCCTCGTGCGAGCGCGCGGTGGGCGCCGCCGAGGGGATGAACGTCCTTGCCCAGGAGCACCTGCCTGCCCCTGGGCCAGAGCCCTCCGCCTCCCAGCACCACCACGCGCAGCAGCAGCAGCAGCAGCACACGAATGGTGCCGCCAATGGGCACCACCTCCACGGCAACGCCAACGGTTCCATCAACGGAAGCATCAACGGTACTGCCTCTTTGCAGCAGCAGCAGTACCGGTACCGCGTGACCAATGTGGAGTACACCGAGTTTGAGCGGCTGGGGGTGGCAGACGCCTCCGTGGACGACGCCTCCCCTTACTCTGTCTTCCCCGCCAACACAAACGTGCTCTACGTGGGCCTGCCGGTGAGCGGGGTGCGGGGTTTGTGCTTTGTGGTGGAGGGTGGGCAGTGCCGTGGAAGAGGGGGTGGAAAAGGGGCACCCTGCCAGCAAGCACATGCTGACCCCGTGAGGACCGGGGCAAGAGCGGCGGGTGTTCTCTCTCCCCTGACTGGGACTTGCCAATGAGTGGGGGAGGAAGGCATGGCTGGAGGGCAGGCAAGGTGCCTGCTTCAACCCCTCAAGCCCAGCTCCAAGCAGCGCTTCACCGCACCTTGCACCTGACTGAAGGCCTCCACACCCCGCCCCGCTCGCCCTTGCTGCCCGCAGGCGGTGGAGCGCACGGTGCGCGCCAGCATGGCAGCTGGTTCCACCGATGCCGTGCTGCCCGGCATGATCCTGAACACGAGCAAGCGCGTGGCGTGGGCAGACCCGCTGGCGGGCGGCGCAGAGCGCTCGGCGGCCGCGGGCCGGCTCGAGTGCACCATGCAGGTGTGCGGTGCTGCCGGTGTGTGCCGCGCTGTGGCTGCTGTGCGGAGTTGCGTTGCAGCACAGTTTGCTGCTGTGCCAGGCGTACTTCTGTGCCCCCACCTCTCCTCATTCCCCGCCCTCGCCTGCGCTTTCCTCCTTCAATTCTGTCACATTTGCATCTGCTATGCTTATTCCCGCTCCCCCTTCCCGCTTCTCACCCACCCACCCACAGAACCTGGCCGACTGCCTGGCCCAGAGCTTCCCCGCCCCGCTGGAGAGCTGCGAGGAGCACGCTGGGCTGGACACCTTCCTGGTGTACAATCAGCGCAGGAAGGTGAGGGGGTCTCCGTGGTGCCGGGGGCTACAAATCTTTTGTGGGAGGGCGGGGTTGGACACGGTGCACCATGTCACATGCACAATGAGCAGGGAGGCGGGCCCCAGCGAGGGATGTAGCATGGTGCACTGCAGTGAAGGCGGGGCCTCAGCATGTGATGCACCATGTTTCCATGCAGCTCGCCCCTACTCTTACAGTTGGACAAGGGGACATGCAAGCCGCTGACAATGCTACGGGATCCTTGCCCCCCCGCCCTTTCCCGCCCCCCAGGTCACCTCCTCCGCCAAGCGCAAGCTCAAGCCTGGATCCACCCAGGTGCACCAAACCCCCGACGGCTCCTTCCTGGACCTGCAGCGCAACGCTCAGGAGCTGCTGTCCACGCACTGCGGCTGGGAGGTGCCCGAGGTGGGTGCGCTTTCTGGGTATTAGCAGGGGTTGGTTGGGAAGGCACCGCTCAAAGCCGGCTGGTCGGGTGTCCCGAGCTGCTCCTGCGTGCACACATTGCGGTGGGGGGGGGGGGGGCGGATGTGGGTGGGCGGGTGGCTGGGCTGATAGTGGGTTACGGACCGGTGGGCAGGTCAACGCGTGCGGCTGCTCACAGTGCAGTGCGATGGGGAGGGGTGTTGCAGGTGAGTTGGGTGGGTGCGGCAGGCAGTGGGGTGGGCAGATGGGTGGGTGGGCGCCCTGCGAGATCCCGCCGCCGGCCGGCCATTTGACCTCGGCCACTGCCTGCCTGTGATCCTACCGACCCGAGCCCCAGCGGCCGTGCCCATCAGGCTGTCTCTCCCCACCCAACACGACTGACCCATCCTCCACTTCCTGCTTCCGCACCGCAGGTGGGCAGCGTGAGCGACTACCTGGCCCACGGCCCCGGCTTTGTGTTCCTGGCGCACCCCGCGCTGGGCCCGCTGTGGTCCGTCATCGCCCAGAAGCTGCGCGGCGGCTCCCTGGCCCCCCACAGCGAGCTGCAGCTGGAGGTGGCCGAAGCGTGCCTGCAGGATGTGCACGTGGCGGGCAGCCTGCTGGTGTCCGCCGACGCTGCGCTGGGGCACACGGAGCAGCGTGCGGCGCCAGGTGGCGCGGCTGCGGCGCGCCAAAGCTCCCTGCTTGAGGCCCTGCTGTCCCCGGGCACCAACAGCAGCTTGAACGGGCTGAACGGCGTGGAGGGCAGCGGCAGCAGGGGTGGCGGTGATGTGGGGGGAGATGAGCGGGCACTGGGAGGCTACAGCCAGCCCTGCTCCGTCACCGCCCCTCCCTGCGAGACCGGCACAGCTGAGTCGCGCCTAGTGTTCAGCCAGCGCTGCGGGCGGTTGAGGCTGCACAACGTGCGGGTGCAGAATGCGGGCGTGGAGTGGGCGCACCCGGACAACGTGTGGTGGCGCCACAGCCTGGCGCGCACCGAGGCCTGCCGCATCCACCTGCACGGCACGAGCGGTGAGTGGCAGGATTGAGTGTCTGCTCATGTTGGCGGGAGTGTGGGCGGCGTCTGGGCAGGCAGTGGACGGGCAGCCAGATTGCAGCATCGAAGCGCAGTTTCGAGCGGCCCCCCTGCTGTGCCTGCTGCTCCCTCTGGCCTGCCACTCGTGTCCAAGCTGCGCACCCACCCCTCCTCCTCCCCTTCCCTTGCGCCCTCCAATCATCCGACACCCCTTCCACTCCCTCCCCCTGTGTTGCCTTCCCCCTCTCCTTGCCCACCCGCAGAGTTTGAGGCGCGCGACGTCACCCTGCCCGGCGACCTGCGCTTTGACGTCCCTCACGGCCACCGCATGCTCGTCACTGCCGGACCCGGCGGCGAGCCGGTTACTCGCCTCGAGCCCCTGGCTGGCCCCACCTGGCAGTGGCGCTACAGCATGAGGCCAGAGGGGCAGGTGCTGCTGGAACTGCAGGAGGGAGGGGGCAGCAGGCAGTGAACAGCAGCCCAGTAGGACGCACCGCCTGCCTGCCGCCTGAGAGGGCAGCCCCAGCCTCTGAAGCTGGCAAGCCAAGCAGCAGCCGGCGGCTGCATACGGTTGGACGCCATTCCAAGCCGCCGCCAGAAGCTTTATTGGACAATTGGTTGGTGCAGGTGCTGGCGTGACTCTGCAGTTCAGCTGCCGGGCCGCGCAGGTGCCAGGCACACACACCAGAGAGATACAAACACCCAAACTCAGCATTTCATTTTCAGCACTATTTGCACAACAGGAGATTGGAGGCCCTCCAGTTTTCCTTGCCCCTCTTTGCCCACTTGTTGTTGCCCTTCCTCGCCCCTTTGCCCGCTGCCACCGCACCCATCCATCCATGCTATGTGTCCCCACAGGCCTCCGTTTATGAGCAAGCGCACCCCACCACAGATCTCACGTCTTCCTGCTGAGCGCCTTTCTCACCTTGCGGACGCCCTCACTTCGGCCCCCACCTCCCGTCCAACTCACCCCACGCTGCTCCTCCCTGCCAGCCACACAGCAACCGCCCCTGTATGTCACCACTTGTTGCGCCCGACCCCCGCCCACCTGCTTTTGTAGACTTCCCCCCCTTGGTGCGCCATCTTTTGTTCCGTCAAGATTTCCTGATCCCCTTTTGCACTTGCCCCCGGACGGCGGAACTTGCCGCTCGCGCTGCAAGCCTCCCCGCCGCCCCCCTTGCCCCCACATGCCAGCTGGCCCCTTTTGCGCATGCTGGGCCTGCTGGCGCATACAGAACGCCCCTCCCTTTCTTGTCGAGAGACCTTTTGTTACCGGGATACCGGGGCGTTCGGGAGGGTACATCAGCACGAGTGCAGCGCAGGCGGTCACAACAGAGAGTGGGTTGAGGTGTGCACAAAAAACAAAACTGGTCTGACAGGCGCGCACGCTTCGATGAACGACCGCAGGCAAGAATGCAGGAGAGGAGGAGGCTGGCAGGCACGATCCACCTGCACACCCGTGCTCGGCACAGCACAGCTGGCTTCTTACAGCTCACGCACGCGGCAGGTGCGCCCTGGACACAAGCTGAGGCTGCGGCGCCTACAGGTCACCAATGCATGCCTGCCAGGCCCCATCATCGACCGCCCTTGCCCTCTCCAGCACCTGGAGTGGGCAATGTATTCACTTAATCAGCCAATGTCAGTTACATTTCCCTGTGCCTCAGAGCCTGCAGGACTCGTGACACTCCACCAAGGACGTTTCACCGCCAGAGTGTGGGCGCTCTGCCGGTGTGCAACGGGAGCGTAGGTATGGTGAGGCCAGCAAGGCCGCATGCATGGCGCGTGCACCCAACCAGTCGTGTTGCATCAACACCAGGCCAGCCCTCGAAAACACCCACATTTGCGTGTGTGCTTGTGTGCTTGAATGATAGTTAACGGGACGTATGGTGGTGTTTAAATGCATGTATTTAAAATGCATGCGCCCAATTGCCCGTCCCCACCTGCTTGGCTGTGCCGTACTTCAGCTGCTCTGCCAGCTGGGCGGCGCTCTGCAGAGCGCGCCGAACCTGGTCGCATCCCAGGGGCGGCGGAGCCTCGTCAACCAGGTTGCAGATCTGGCGGGGGAGTGAGGGAGCCAGTGCAGGGTGTGAATGCGACAGGCATGGGGGAATTGCTGTGGGGTATGCTGTGTGTGCTGTGCTCTGTGTGTAGCTGCTGCGCCGTTACCGCCGTTGGACGTGGCAGCGTGTTGAGGTGCGGGTGTGGGAGGGGGCGCCCTCAGCAGATGCCTCCTTACCTGCCAGGAGATGGCGTTGCACCGAGCCCACACCTCCACCAGTGCAGCGCCCAGCCCAGCACTGCACGCCTGCTGGCGCACGCCGGCAGGCAGGGGCGGGCAGTGCAGGGCAGCGCTGCGCTCTCCATGCACGAGTGGATGAGTCGTGCCGAGTCACCTAACCGGGTAGGATGACCGACAAATTCAGCTGAGCTCACCGAGCAAGAGTGGGCAACCACGGCAGCGGCGATTGCGTGGCCCCAGTGCCCATCAGCCAGCGCCAGCCCCGCCGCCAGCAGCAGGGCGGTTGCGTTTTCAGTGCGCACACCGCCCCAGTTCACCATGCACAGCTGTGGGGGTGGGAGCGCAAGAGGGTGGAGGGGTGGATGGCGAGTGCTGCACAGCCTACACTGAGCGGAAGCGCACGGCCCAAAGGCACACTTCTGATTACGCTTGTGCAGATCCATGTCCAGTGCAGACCAGCACAGCTGGCGCAGCACAGCGCAGCACAGCGCAGCACTCGCCTGTGCCCCGGTGCAGTCGCCACGGATCGCGCCTGCCACCCATATCTCGGGATCCGCCATGTAGGAGCCATCCCCTGACGTGCCGGGTGTCTTGGCCGTGTATGCCACGTCTGCACGCACACACAAACACAGCGTGGCTTACGACACCACAGCACTGCATGCACTGCATGCACTGCCTTATGCAGCACAGCACAGCACTGTACAGCGCTGCTATCTGCCCCGTGCAGCGGTAAATCCCATTCACTGCACCTACTCAATGCCAACCGTGCAACTGGCTCCGCTCCGCTCAGCAGCATCTCACCCCACTCTGCAGCCGCCTCGAGCGCACTGCGCAGCGCCCCGGTGCTGTTGCCATTCACGAGCACTGCCACAGCCCTGCGCGGCATGGGGCGCAAGCGCATTTGCAGGCACTGATGCAAGCTGAGCATGTGACCTCTATAACAGGCAGGACAAGGGACAAGGCAAGTTGCGTAGGGGCAGGCAGGCAGGCAGGCAGGCAGGAGGCAGGCACCATTGCACATGTTGATTGCAGCCGCACGTTGTGCTGTGGCTGCCCTCACCTTTGGTAGGAGTCGCGTGGCCCAAAGCGAGTGCCCAGCCCCCACGTGGTCGCCTCCGCCGCCGCCAACGCCCCCAGCCTGCCCCCCTCCTGAAGCGCAATCACCTGCCAGCGGCAGCACGGGGGCACCACAGCACGGCGTGCACGCTGGGTGCACTAGGGGCAATGCGTTGACTGGCGACACACACACAATGTTGGCAAACCGAACCGCCTGCTCACCCGCCAAACTGCCCACCCAGTTGCCAGCATGTCCACTCAGGAACTGCTCGACTCTGCTGGCTTGGTGCACTTGTAACCGAGTACTTCTATAATTCGAGCGCCTACAACGTGCGCTGGCTTCGTGCAGTGTGCATGGGACCCGACCCTGGGTTGGCTCACCGTCAACAGTGCCAGCATGTCGACATTATCAGTCATGCCGGTGATGTTGGCAGCCGCTGCAGCAGCACCCGTAGCGGCAGCAGCCGCGTAGCGCCGCGCTGCTGCCAGCGTGTCGTTCAGCAGCTGCTCTGCGCAGGGGTGAAGGCAGAACGGGGGAACATGTGTTCTGGGTCAATAATTACGGGCTAGGCGCACAGCGCCTTGCTTCGCCGGCAAGTCGTTGCTGTGAGGGTCCGGCAGGCCAGCAAGGCAGGCAGGCAGGCAGGCAGGCGGGGCGGGGCGGGTGGGTGGGCGGGCGGGTGGGTTGGCTGGCGGGCAGGCAGCCAGGCTGGCGGGGCTGCGGGCTGGGCCGGCATATTTGAAAGCAGGGACCCAATGCGGGCTATACAGACACATGTGGCTCAAGTGCGAGCGAACCGCATCCCTGTTGCCTCATCGCGAGCCAGGGCAGCAGGCCAGCCTGCCTCCACGCACCGGCGGTGGGCCACGGCAGGGGCGGTGTGTCAGTGCGCGCATACGCCAGGCCCGACTGCTCGTCAAATGTCGGCGCTGAGGAGCTGGCCTGGCAGTCGTCCTCAAAATGGCTTTCCATGTCAAAGCCGCAGGAGGGCTCGCCGTGCAGTCCAGAGGTATTGAAGGCAGCGTATGCCTCTGCAGCAGCCGCAGCGGCTGCAGCCTCGGCGGCCGCTGCTGGCGCTGGGAGCGGGACCTCTCCGGGCGGCGGCTGCCCGGTGATTCGGCACGGCTGGGCGGACACCCAGTCCTTGTTGGGCAGCTGTATGAGGCAGCGCCCGGCGTTGGCAACCACAGGGGCAACTGACACGCCGCCCAGCTCCAGAGAGGCTTTTGGTGTGACGACCGTGAGGGGCGCAGACCAGGCCTCCTCGCTGGCGTTGACACTCACGCGCTCTGCACGTGCAGCGGCAGCAGTTGGAGATGAAGATGAAAGCTGCACCAGGGCAGTGCAGCAGCCCAAGGGCTGTGCAGCACAGGGGGTGTGCCACGTTAGAGTGATGTCAGCAGAGGTGTGAGAGGAGGGGGAGAGGGCGCCTGCTGCAGGCCCCAGAGCCTGCATTGTCGTGCGTGCATGCTGGCTGCGCAGCGGGACTTGCACATGGCAGCCACGGCGTCCACATTGCCAGCAAGAGCGGTGGGATGCGAAGAAACACAATTCTGCTGGCTGCTGTTGGCAGCCACACAAACAGAAATCATAGCCTGCATGCCAAAGCTGCCTGCTGCAAACCTAGCTGACCCCTCGTCGCCCTTTGTTCGAGTACGGCAGTATGTGCAGTGCATGCAGTGCCCTCGCCTGTGACACCCGCAAGCGAGACAGCAGGGAGCAGGCAGTACGTGGCGCGCGTGCCGTAGCCCAGACCCTCTGGGCAGTCGCGCCTCTGCACGTGCACGCCGACACGGCGGAAGCTGCCGCTGACAAGCGCCACCGTTTGGCAGGAGCACCTGCAGAGGGCGGGTGGTGTGCGGGATTGGGCAGGTTTCGGCAAAGGGTGTGGAGTTGCTGCCTTTATGTTGTGTGGGCAGGCAGGGTGGTGGGGGAGCGCGGAGCCGCTTCCTCCTGGACTGACGTGGCATGCACACGTGAGTCGGGCTGGCTTGAGACCCCTATGCCCGTATCCACACGAGCGTCAAGGCACAGGTGGGTGCCTGCCCAGCACGCAGCATGCATGACATGCAGATCATGCGGCCGAGCATGGTGCGCCATGTCTCATGCTGCAGGAAGGAAGTTGTAATGAGTGCGTGTTGTGCGAACCGGTTCCACCCAAGCCGAGAAGGCCATTAGGGCAGCGCACCGTTTGGCTGCCAGGGTGAGCTCCCCGGCTGTCACGTCCCGAATGACCATCCGCGGGTCACCCTGCCCTTGGTAGGTCAGCGCAGCCGTGAGGCTGGGGACATCGAATGCCCCTGCAGGCACAGGCGGGCAAACAGGCAGGCGGGCAAGTGGGCAGGCAGGCGGGGAAGTGGATCAGGGTGCCCAACCTACCCCGCAAGCGACAGCCCTGCCCCCTTGAGCCTCGAACGGTGCTCATCCCACCTTCAATGGTCAGCGATGGGAAGGCGCCAGTGGGCGACCTGGCCAGCTGGGGGAAGCCTTGGGCCACGCTGAGCTCGGACCGCACCTGCACCGGGCGGGGGATCCCACTGGCGCTGGTACAGACTTATTTCAATGGCGTGAGGCAGCGCCAGCAGTGCTGTGGGGCGGGCAGGCAAGGCGGGCTGCCAATGGCTTGCTGCGCCATCCAGCCATCCATGCAACAGTCGCCATCAAGGCTTAAAGCCAGCCAGCCAAACCGTTCTTGGTACCCGCGAATGCCCCTTTGTCACTTCCCAAAGGAGAAGCACCCACCTCCCGCAGAGCGTCGGCAGGCAGCTGCACAGTAGCCGCCATGCATGTGTTGGTGGCCAGGGGGGAGGAGAGTGAGAGGTGCAGTGTGCCATTAGCCACCTCATGCCGCACGGCAGATGCCGCGGCTGCATCGTCTGCTGCCACCGTCAGGCAGTAGGCGCCATCTGGGGACGGCGGCGGGAGGCTGGAGCTGAGAGCGGCGGCAACGCAGCTGCTGCCATTGGTGCCGCTGGGACGGATTACGAGGGAGAAGGGGAGGCAGGAGAGGACTTTGGAGAAGGGAGGCAGGGCGGCAGTGTGCTCGTGGTTGACGGCCAACACGCTGCGGCCGAGCAACAGGAGCACTGCAAAGCCGTGCAGCAGCGTCGTAGACACTTGCATGGTGGGTGGCTGCGTACTGAGGGTGAGAGTGCGAGTCCAAGGCCCTGCATGTCTAGTCATCCACCTGAAGGTGCCCCCCAGCCTTCGAAAGCACGTCGGAGTGCCACGCAAACATGATCTGCAATTGCGCGGGGTTGCTTCTCAGCTATCCACTTTGCACAGACAGGCAGCCTTCACTCCTTCTGCCGCCTCCGCCCTGCCAGCACCCTTGGCGCGGCGGTCGGCGCCAAGGGTGCCGCGGCACCCAATGTGGAGCCTGCGTGCGCATGCAGAATGCAGCTTCCCTCGCCGGGGTGTGTGTTTGAAAGTGGACGCCATTCGCTGATGGACCTCACCTGCGCAGCCCTGAGGCTTCAATCTAGACTGGCTGGACCTCCTGGCGCCTGCGCCTTGCGTGCGATGCCGCCAACTGGCAAGCATGGCCGTCTGATTTGCAATTCACGTATCACACTTCTTCTACTCTTCTTCTCAGCGCTCTCACCACTTGAAACATGCAATTTGGCAAGGGCGAAGGGTTCAGCCTCGACCTTGAGAGCGGGCCCGGCCCACGAGGCGCAGGACCCGACGCCGGGGAGCTTGCTGCTAAAGGTGGGTGTTGAGGGGATGTACTCGAACCGCGATCTGTGCTCGCCGGCGTCGCCGACACGCTAGGCATTGCGAGCGTGGGCTTGGGCCTTGGCTGCCGCCACCGCCGCCGCCGCCTGGCCAGTGGTACTGCAGCCAACATCAACCAGTCCGCCGCCTCCCCTGCCCTCTCTGCCCACAGCAGGGTCCCCTCGTGCAGATAATGGGGACACTAGCAACAGCAGCGGCGGCACATCCACCGTGCTCACTTGGCGCTCTCTCACATACTCGGTGCCGGGCAAGCGGGGCAAGCCGCGTGTGCCGCTGCTCTCAGAACTGACGGGCTACCTGCTCCCCGGGCAGTTCACCGCGCTCCTGGGGCCCTCTGGATGCGGGTAAGCCGCCGGGAAATGAGCATCAGGTGCAGTGTGCCTGTCCTCTGAAGGGACGGTGCATGGTAGAGTGGAAGGAATAGGTGGGGTGAGCGTGGCATGCCAGCCAGCAGCACCTGCCTGCCCTGCGCACCAGCGGTGGCGCATGCTTCTGCCTGCCTGCGCTGCCGCTTGTGTGCCGCCGCTCCTGCTGGGGTGTCCCACGGCCTGCTGGTATTTTGCATGCCCCCTGCTGCCCCGTGTGGCCATGTGCAGCAAGACGACGCTGCTGGACTGCTGGGCTGGGCGCAAGACTCTGGGGCAGATCAGCGGGGAGGTGCTGTTTGACGGGGAGCAGCCCACGCCGGGCCTCCTGCGCCGACACGGTGCATATTGGCCGGCAGTGCTGAGGCGGCCTGCAGTACAGTCAGCACTGTCTGTGCTGCGCCAGACTGCTGGTGTGCCTGCCTTGCCTGCCCATACTTCATGCCTCCGCTTCAGTTGCCTGCCGACCCCCATTCGCCACCCACCCCTTTATAAGAAAACCATCCTCTTGCCCCTCTTCGCCTCCCCCGCTCTCCCACCTCCACCACACCCACCATTTGCAGTGGGCTATGTGGAGCAGCGCGACACACTGCTGCCCATGCTCACGCCCACAGGTCAGGGCCGTGCAGCGGGACAGCGCCACGGCGCAGTTGCGGGCCAAGGGGCCCTAAGCTGCAGATCTGCAGCCAGGTTCTGTGCTTTGAACAGCCCTGCTGCTGTGAGGACAGCGCAATAGCTGTTGCATTGAGTGAGCAGCTGACCGGCTGCTGCTGCTGCTGCTGCGCTGCCCCGCTGTGCTGCCCACGCACCCACCCCACTGGCTCTGCCCCACCGGCAGAGATGCTGCTGTACACAGCTGAGCTCAAGCACCCGCGCAGCATGCCCCGGGCAGAGAAGCAGCAGAGGGTGGCCACTCTGATCGACCACCTGGGCCTCATCCGCTGCGCCCACACAGTCATCGGCAGCGTGCTTCGCAGGCACGCGGCACGCGGGTGCAGGGCAGGGCAGCAGGGCAGCGGCGTTGTGCATGCTTTGGTCAAGGGCTGGGACGGCTGCTGCAGACGCCTGCTCAGGGGGTGCTGCCTCCCACAGCCAGCATGCTGGCACGCTCCGCACGGCAAGCGCCTGTGCCTGCTTGCCACTTGCGTCTGCCCGATGCCTGCCATGCTGCCTCACCCGGCGGCTGGCTTACAGGCATGCAGCTGCGTGTCTGGGCGCGAGTCCAATCTCTGCAACACCTACACTTGCAGGGGCGTCATACATCTGGGCATGGGTGTGGGCAAGGCAACCAACTCCACGGGCCCTCCCATCCCTTGCAGGGGCGTGTCTGGCGGCGAGGCCAAGCGGTGCAACATCGGCATCGCGCTCATCACCAGCCCCCGGGTGCTGCTCATCGACGAGCTGACCAGCGGGCTGGACTCGTTCTATGGCGGGGAGGTGGCGCTGGTGGTCAAGGCAAGCGGGGCGCACGCTGTGCCGTGCCGTGCTGTGCTGTGCTGTGCTGTGCCCTTGCGTGCGCCCTGGGAGGGCAGTTGGGAGGTGCCCTCCGCGCACTCTGCCCTGCCCAGTGCGCCAGGACCCCTTTGAGAATTTGATTGATTGTGTGAGAGAGAGAGAGAGATTGATTGAGCGGGATTGAGATGTCTCAAGTTCAGCTGTTCCCCCGTCCCACTGACAGTCTACCACCCCGCCGCACTTGCTCTCCCATGCCCCATTGTCATCGCACCGTGCAGGGCCTGGTGCAGCGGTTGGGCATCGCAACCGCCGCCTCCATCCACTCCCCCTCGCCCTCCACGTTCGCGCTGTTCGACAACATACTGCTGCTGCAGGCAAGCTGGGTTGGGGCAGACGCTGGGGGGAGGGTTGGTTGGGAGGCCAGAGGCTGGGAGATGGGTGCATTGGTTTAGTGTATTGGGTTGCATGCTGTTACTCTTCAGATAAAGTGCTGCATAGGGCGAGGGAGGCTGTGTGCGGGGTTTCACGCTGCCAATCACGACTCACTCCGCCTACCTGTGCCCGCCCCGCCATGCTGTAGCGCGGCACCACAGTCTACTTTGGGCCCAATGGTGGGTGCCTGCACAGCAGGTCACAGCCCTGCCATGCAGCTGGGATGCCCGTGCTGCATGTGGCACTAAGTGCTTGCCTCGATGACCTCGAAAGCCCACGCCCGACTTCCCCCCTCTTTTGCCTCGCACGCCGCCTCTGCCCACTTGATCACCTAAAATTCTGCCCCCTCCCCCGCCCACAGGCGACCCCGCCCTCGCCTACTTTGCCGCCACCTTCCCGCAGCTGCGCACCCCGGCGGTGGCAGAGGGCCTGGCCGACTTTTTGGTGGATGTGACCACCCGCGCGGCTGCCGACCCCGAAACAGAACGAGTCTTTTCCGAGGCCTATGCTGCCTCCCAGCTGCGGGTGCAGACGGAGGCAGAGGTGGAGAGGATCAACGGGGGCCTGCAGCAGCGGGCGCAGCAGCAGCGGCAGGCAGCGGAGTCGTCTGTGGGGGGCGCCGGCAGGAAGGGCGGCGGCATGTGTGCCTGCGGCTGGGCGCCCTGCCGCAGCGGCGGGTGGTGCAGCCAGGAGCATGCGGGGACGGTGACCCCCATGTGGTGGGCACTGCTGGTGCTCTACCGTTTCCGCACGCTGAGGGCCATCAAGGTGTGTGGGGCGGGGGCTAGTAAGGGGGCTGCAAATCACACTTGGGATTCCGGGCATCCCCCCCCGTTTTTATTTTGAGAATTGGCCTCCGTACGTAGG
>JAPTJF010000427.1:0-54318 GCA_029339195.1 Micractinium sp. NFX-FRZ | reverse complement strand
TTAGCCGCCGCCAGCCAGGCTGTCGCGTATCACCCCCCAGTCACCCAAGCGTGTCACCTTCTTCTTCTTCTTCTTCTGCAATAGTTCTGAAGATGTCCTGCATCGCAGTGGCAGCGCCCCCAGCAGCGGCAGCGCGCCAGGCCGGGCGCAGCCGGCCGCTCTGCGCTTGCAGAGCGCGGCAGAGCCAGAGCGATCGCATCGCCGCTGAGGCCACTGCATGCAATCTCCGCGCCGCGCGGGCGGGCGTTGTAGCACAGCGGCAGAGGCAGGACCGGGGCGGCAGGGCTCTGCGCCTGGCCTGCCGCGCGACGAGCACCACAAACAGCACCGAAGCAGCGGACTACGCGACGCTACAGGGCTTCAAGGTGTACAGCGCCTCCAGCGGCGAGGCGGTGGAGCTGCCGTCGCTGTGGCGGCCCGAGCCGGGCACCCGCTGCGTGGTGGCCTTCCTCACCCACTTTGCTGACTTGTCCAGCACAGAGTTTGCCCAGAAGCTGCTGCCGGCGCTGCCACAGGTGAGACCCAGGGGGCTGGGGAGGGACAGGATGGGCATGGAGCGGCCTGGTTTGCCGGCGCTCTGTTTTGCCTGTGCCCGGCGCTCGTCAGAGTGGCCCTCGCTGCCCGCCCTGCCGCCACCCGACCTCCTCACCCGCTGCCCCCCTGCCCCCCTGCCTTCCCTGCCCTGCCCCGACCATGCAGCTGCAAGGCGCGGGCGTGGGACTGATAGTGGTGGGCCTGGGAGAGACGGAGAAGGCGCGGCGGTTTGCCGAGCTGCTCAACTTCCCTCTGGACAACCTCTATGCGGGTGGGTGCTGGGTGCTGGCGGGGCAGGGGTGCTTATGAAGCATTGATGAGGCACTCTCAGTTGGGTGCTGCCCGGGTGGGGGTGCTTATGAAGCACTGCCTGTCGAGTGTTGATGAGGCACTCTCAGTTGGGTGCTGCCCAGGTAGGGGTGCTTCTCGGCTGCTGTCTGTTGGGCAGGAGGGCGACGGCGGTGAGCCAGCTGAGGTTTTCTTGGGACAAACTGCATGCAGATGGGTGGGTGCAAGGTGAAGGGCGGCTGTGCTGTTGCTGTGCAGGGCGGGTGCACCGCCGGGGGGGGCCTTTGAGAGCTGCCTGCTGGGCACGGGTCAGGCAGCCTAGGGTCCTGCTGTGCTGGCCCAATCATCGCCCCCCTCAACACGTCGGTTTCGGGTGAGCGTGCCCGTGAGGAGCAGTTTGAGGGCCTTGTTGCCAGACGTTTGATTGGGTGAGGTCCAACACCAACCTTCCTGCGCCTGCAGGCCCCAGCTTCCAAACCCCAGGCTCAAAACCAATCTCCTGCGCCAGCTCAACCTAGTTTGAATTACAGATTTCAAATCCAACCTCCCTGCGCCTGCAGACCCCAGCGGTGAGCTCTACCGCGCCCTGGGCTTCAACCCCGGCTTCCTCCCAGATGCCAAGATCAGCCCCTATGCCAAGCTGCTGGGCATGCTGGCCGGCGTGGGATCGCCAGGCACCATCCAGGTGGGCGCGGGCCCCGGACTTTTGGCACTCTATGGTCGCATCCTTATTTAGCACACAGAAACAGTTGGGAAGAGAGATCCTGAGCGGCACCAGCCAGGTGGGGCGTGGGCCCCGGCTTGTGGAACTGCATGGCCCGCGTCTTCATGCATCACGAAAGGAACTGGTCGGAATTCACCTTTCTCCTTGCCCATCTGCCGAGTGTCATCGCACGCGGGCTGCCGCGGCTGCGCTGTGGCCGGATGCCACAAGCCGTGCCGCCTCAGTCACCATTGGCTGTGCCGCTGCCGCCGCAGCTGGTGCAAGAGAAGTGCTGCCTCTGCTGCTGCTTGTGCATGCAGCGCAATGCACTGCACACTGGTACTGCTGCTGCACACGATGGGTGATGCCGTGGCTGCTGCCTCAGACAGTGCTGCTGCCATGCTGTTGCACTTCTTGAGCTGGCAGGAGGCGCTACGCCGGCGACCGCACCGCCAAGCCCCCAGTGTGCACCGTAACCCTGCCCAACAATGCGCCACCCCCCGCAGGAGGTGCTGCGCGGCCACGCCGGCGACCGCACCGCCAAGCCCCCAGTGTGCCACCAGCATTGCACCGTAACCCTGCCCAACAACAATGCGCCTCCCCCCGCAAGAGGTGCTGCGCGGCTACGCCGGCGACCGCACCGCCAAGCCCGTCTCCTTCCAACCTCTTTGATGCACCAACATTTGCCTCCATGCCCTGGCACTGCAGGAGGTGCTGCGCGGCTACGCCGGCGACCGCACCGCCAAGCCCGTCTTCTCGGGCCCCTCCAACCTGTTTGACGTGCTGGGGGCGGGGTACCAGCGCCCGCTGGAGCTGGCCACGCTGCGCCTGTACAACATGAACCTGGTGCTCTCCCACTGTGAGCTGCTTTGCTACGTTTGGTGTGAAGCGCGCCCGGGGTGCAGGAGGGGGGTTGGTGGGGGGATGTGCTGTTTTCTGGGCGGGCGCAGTGCCTGGGGCTGGCCACGCTGCGGCTGTACAACATGGAACCTGGCACTCTCGCACTGTCAGATGTCAGTGCATCAAGGGCACGGTTGTCGTGGCAAAACGTGCTGCACACATGGAGAGCCGCCCCTCTCTGCAGTCCACCGCAATTGGACGCTCAACTGTCACCCCCCTCCCCCCCCGCCCACCCTCCCGCTGCCTGCAGGGAACGAGCTGGCGCCGGCCACCGAGCAGCTGCTGACGCTGCAGGGCGGCTGCCTGGCGTTTGACGGGCGCAGGGAGATCTTCAGGCACGTGGATTCCGGCATCCTGAAGTATGCTGACGTGGAGGCCATGCTGGCAGCCGTGCTGCCAGCTGGCGCGCCCGCCGAGCCGGCGGCCACCCAGGTGCTGCGCCCGCTGCTGTGAGCACGCACACAACAGGGTGTGCGTCACAACGCGGGTGCACCTTTCTAATTCATTTGCTTTTTGTTCATCTCCGGATTTCATTCAACCCTTTCTTGGCCCCCTCAATCTGACTATATATCACTTGCCCGAAAGTTGAAACGCTCACCGTGCTCGCCTGCAGCATGGCATGCGCCTCCAGATTGTCCTGTGTATCATATGTCATTGCCTCCCTGCCGCACACCTCAGTGCACGCCCGAATAGTCTACATGTAAGATGCAGTCCGAGTCAGTTTGCCACGGGCGTTCCAGGCGCAGCACCAGGAGGGCACTCTTTTTCTCTGCCAAACAGCTGCTGCACTCGGTTGCCTGCGCCGTCAGGTGCAGGAGCGGCTGGGCAGCGGGCCGCCAGCGGAGCAGATGCGCAGGGCAAAGGGTCTGTCCGCCCAAAAGTCGCACTGCAGGGAGGCGGCCGTGGGCGGGGTGAAGCAGGCCTCCTGGAATATCGGGGCAAAGGAGTAGGCTCCCACGCCCTGCAGCACAGTCGGGCGGGGACGGGAGGACGAGCGATCACACCGAGGGCGGCGGCTCAGTTTTTAAATCCCCCTGCCCCCGCCTGGGCCCCCTTGCCCACGCGTTCCTGCCTGCTGCCTACCCCCGCCTGCCTGCCTGCCTTTCCCACGTGCTGAATCCAGCTCATCAGCTGAATCAGGGGGGTGGGCCTGCTGCCACTCCCGTTCCCTCAACCCCTCCTCAGCCCCAACCACACCACACCAACCGCCCTTCCTACTCAGGCCCCTATCTGCAGAAAGATGCCGCAGCCCAGAGCAACGCACCCACCCTGCCCCCCTCGACCACACCTCCCCTTTCCTTCTCAGGCCCCCGCCTGAGGGAGGTTGCCGCAGCCCCCGGGTGGATACCATGCCACCCCTCCCTGCCTGCCCCACCTGCAGGAAGATGCCACCACCCGCCACGTTTCCACCGCACACCCAACGTGCCCCCTGGACCGCACCTCCCCTTTCCTGCTCAGGCCCCCACCTGCAGGAAGATGCCGCCCCCCCATGGATACCAGCCCAGCCCAGCCCAGCCCAGCCCAGCCCAGAGCAGACCACAGCAGACCAGGCTCCCTGCCCGCCTGCCTGCCGCACCTGCAGGAAGATGCCGCAGCCCACCGCCAGCGTGAGCGCCGACAGCCAGTGGTTGAGCTCCGCCCACAGGGCGAACGACCAGCCTGCGCGTGCAAGTTGGCAGGGGAATGCGGGCAGGGAGGGGTGGCGGGTGGGTGGAAGGGGGCGAGCACTGAGACAATCACTGAAGCCAAAATATCAAAGGGTACGGCCTGGCACGCATATGAACTGGCGGCTCGTGGCTAGCCAGGCGCCCATGGCGTCCCCGTACCAGATAGAGGAACAGGCCATGCAGATGGCAGCAGTCCCGTGCACCCCCTGCCTGCCCATGCACCCTCCCAGCTGCGCGGCCCAGCAGACCAGGCAGGCCATGAGTTGCGTCTGCCTCCTCTCAGCCCCGCCCAACCTCCCAGCCGCCCGTCCCAGGCCAGGGCTGCACTTTCCCAGGCTAGGCCTCCCCGCCTGTCACACACACACACACACACCTAGGTAGAGGTGGTGCAGGTGCATGTCCACCCCCTGCCGGCGCAGCACCGCAGCGCTGCCCCCAAAGAACCCCAGCAGCAGCAGCCGGCTGGCGGCGTAGGCGGCGGTGTCGGGCCAGCGGCGGCAGCGGGCCACGTGCAGCAGGTGCCAGGCCACCACTCCAAGAATGGAGGCCATGCCTGGAGGGGTGAGTGAGAGGGAGGGGAGGGAGGGGGGCAGCAGGCAGGTGCAGGCGGTGGGGGTGAGGCGGCAAGGTGCCAGGCCACTGCGGCAATGATGGCGCCCCACGCCTGCGGGGCCGTGGTGGAATGGTTGCGCGGCATGCGGCGGCAAGGCGCAGGCAGGGATGAGCAGGCGGGTGCAGCTCGCTCACCGGTGGACCACACCAGTATGAAGGGCAGGCCCCAGGCGCCCAGGTCGACTAGGTCACGCTTCAGTGCCTGGACATTGCTGCACGCCGACGTGGGGATGGCAATGCCCAGAGGGGGCGGCGGGGTTGTGTGCAACAAGGGGAGACAGGCAGGCACACGGCCGCTCATGAGACGGCAGTCGGTACGGGGAGGGGCGCAGCAGCACAGCACAGCACAGCACAGCACGGCACGGCACGGCACGGCATAGAAGTTCCCGACAACGGCACAGCAGCAGCAACCCCCCGGGGCGCTACATCCCCCCTGATGGCGGTCTGTGAGGGGAGGGCCGATGCAGCACCGCACCGCACAGCACCGCACAGCAGAGCAGCACAGCACAGCATAGCGCAGCACAGCACAGCACAGCACAGCACAGCACAGCACAGCACAGCACAGCAGCAGCATCCCCAGCGCCCTGCTCCCCACCTGATGGCGCTGTACACGGGCGGCGTGCCCAGCAGGGTGGCCCACGCATACCAGCGGCGCCTGCGGGGAGCGGGGCAGCATGCTGGGGGTGCAGGCTGGGCAGGCAGCCAGTTCCCCAGGTGCCGTCGCATGCACCGCTGAAGAGGCCACCTACTTTGGAGAGCGCGAAAGGTTCCACCCAAGGGGCCCTCACCTGCCGACAGCCCACTTGGCTGGATGGTAAGCAGCCTCACCTGCTGAAAAGCCAGCGGAAGCGGGCGGGGCAGGTGATGCCCACAAACCAGCCCAGCACGAGGCCGTAGACGAATATGGAGGTGACGTCGGAAAAGACCTCGAAAAAGTCGACCTGGGGGCCAGGCGAGAGCGGAGGCAGGCAGAGGAAGGAGGGGGCAGGAGAAGGGAGGGTGTGGAGGGGGGTGGGCCACCGGTGCCGTTTGAGGAGCATTGGTAACAGTCGAGGCAGGGCAGGAAGAAGAGGGCAGAGGGAAAGTGCAGAGTCAGATATGGGTGGCTTCGGAACGACCAAAGACCTCGTAATAATCGGCCTGCAGGCGCAGGGCGGACCCTGGCATATAGGCGGTACCCATGGATCAGCACCGCAGCGCCGCCGCTGCCCCACGGGTGAACACCAGCCCAGGCGCCCGCTCCCCCCCAGCCAGCCAGCCAGCCGGCCCAGGCGCACCTTCCGCAGTCCATCATAGGGCAGTCCCAGCTGGCAGGCGGCACGCTGCACAGCGTACCCAGCATACAGCGTGCCCAGCCAGGCGGCCTGCAGCAGGGCGGCGGGGGGTGGGAGCGCTGCCATGGGCCACATGGGCAGGCATGGCAGGCCGCCTGGCACATGGCACACGGCACATGGCAGGCAGGAATCCTCATGGGCACACGGATCTGTGCACACATCACATGTGCAGTCTATGCGCAGCAAACATTTCAAGGCATGCCAACCACAGTCGCAACCTTGCAAGGGCTGGGAGTGCCTGCGCCCCGCACGCCGCCCACTTGCCATGTGCAGGTAGTGCTGGTGGTATGCGGCACCGCCTGGCGGGTGGCGCCAGCCTGGCGGCAGCCCCTCCGCCAGCGCGCCCTCGGAGCACGCAACCCCTGCCAGAGGTGTCAGAAGCGGCTGCAGTAGGGACCCATCTTCCCCGGTTGCATGGGAGGCCATGGCGTCTGCCTGCTGCTCGACAAGGGGTTGGAGGGGGCGCAAGGTGGGCGGCAGACCTGGCGGCGGCGGCGGGCGGGCGGGAGCTGGCGAGGCGGGTGAAAGGTTTCAGACTGTAGCGCCAAGCTGGCGATCCCGTTGCTCACCGGACCCTCTGCAGGTGCTGCCGGCACGAGAAACGCGCCCCCAGGCGCGCCCCCTGCCCGCGCCGGCAGGCCGCCCTCGGGGTCTGCACGCAACGCGGCCATCTTGGCGGCCTACCGGCACCCAAACACTTCACAGCGTGTCTGGAGCTCCTAAGAACACCGTAGGATGCATTCCGGCATCGCTTGTGCGGGGCGCCGCTGGCGACAGCGGGGCGGCGGGGCGGGGCGGCGTGCGGGTGCTGAGGCAGCCGCCCATGGCGGGGCACCAGTGGATAGTGGCCAGAAGCGCCCATTGCCGCATTCACCGACGTAGCACTGCAAGCTGAACAGCACTGGCTCCGTGCCACCCGCGATGGGACATGGAAGCAACGTCGGGCCACCCCTGCCCCCGGTTAAGCTTGCCACGCCTACAGATCTGGCCCCACGCCTACAGATCTGGCCCCTACAGATCTGGCCCAGCCACCAAATAACTGAAGTCTCCTGGTATATGCCCGCTCTCAATCGACACTTATTCACAAAAGGAGTGGAGCTGATGCAGCAGTCGGGGCAGATCAATGGTCCTGGTTGCGCCATGCAGCAAAATCGTGTTCATCATCATTGGGTGGGAAAAGAGGCGGTGAGGTTCAGCGACACCGGCTGGGAAAACGTTGTGGGATGAGGGGTGAGGCGCGAAAAATCAGGGCTATTGACGATGATCTAGTTCAGCGGTTGAAAACGGGGTGGGGGTTGACGGCGGAGGCAGACACACAAGGGTGGGCAGAGGTGCATGACAGGCAGCCTGAGAAGTGGGCAGAGGGGTGCCCAGGAGCGAATGTGCAGTGTGGTGTGTGAAGGGATGGATAGCAGGTAAGAATGAGGGAGGCTCGGTTAGAGCGGGGAGGGGCATGCGTTGGAAGACTGAGGTCTGCACTGTACGAACCGGAGCGGCGCAGAGGGCGGTGCTGAGGCCAGTTTTAAGAAGAGCAAGGGTGACTGAGGCAGGGAGGGAGGGGCACTCCCGGCACAGGGAGACAGGTAAAAGGGATGGAGCCGTGGTGTGCCGAGGACGGCACACCTCACGGCAGGGCAAAAGTGGTTCAGTAACTGTTGCGGTCACACAACACATTAGGGGGCAAAACGTCATGGGAGAGTCAACGGCAGCAATGCAGCCAAGTGGGCATGGGCCAGCAGCAGTCAGCTGGCGCCAGCGCCCGGCATGATGCAGGCGGCACGCCCGGACTCCAGCAGGCGCGCAGGCTGGCTGGCTGCTTGGGCTCTCTAATAGAAGGATTTGCGGGAGCGGCGCTTGGAGCAGGTGGGGTACTCGTACCCCCCGAGGCCCGCAGAAGTTAGGGCTGCAAAGAAGGGGTCGGTGCCGCCGCCACAGGTACGCGAGCATTCGCGGCCCTGCATCTTGGGGTTCCTGCCGCACTCGGAGCTCACGGCACAGCACTGCTGGGAGCCGCAGACGTCGTCGCTGGGTGCGGCGCACTGGTCGGTGCCCTTCCCGCCGGGCTTGCCGCAGCAGGTGCCGGCAGGGCAGCGCACGACGTTGGCAGAGTTGCAGTTCTGCGTGGTGAAGCGGTGGGTGGGTGGGCAGCATGCCGCGTCAGCCTCACACCTCAAGAAAGGGCGGAACACGGCGTGGGGCGTGGGGCACGTAGTGGAGTGCAGCCGCACAATGTGCTGTGTGGGCTGCACGTGCTTCGGGATTTGCATGTGTGCACAGTGGGGCCGCATGCACTCTGGGGAGGCATCCCCTGTAGCGGCCAGGTGTGACGAACGCAACGCAGCAGCAGAGCCACCACCCGGGCAACACTCACCGCGCAGCTTTTGCCGTCGATGAAGCACACGTGCTTGTCTTTTGCCGACGCGCAGCTAAAGGTGGTGCAGCCGTTGGAGTTGCACAGGCCGTTGGTGCACTTCTGGCCGTTGATGGCATTGGGGCAGTCGCTGTTAGCGCAGCACTCGCTACAGACCGAGGGATTGCCGGGGCAGTACTTGCCTGAGGGAGGGGGCGGGCGCGAGGCGGGGGCATGCATGGGTCAGCACTAGCGCATGGCACGGCCACGCATGGACGGCCACGCATGGACGGCCGCACCACCAGCAACGATGGCCGCTGCTGTCGCCTCCTCGACAGCAGCAGGATGCAGGGAGCAGCAGCAGCGGAGGAGGATCCACACCCACGACTCCACAGGCGGGGGCATGCAACCCCTTTCTCATCCCCCGGCCACAGCATTCAACCATGGGGCGGCTGGGGCAAGCAGCAAGCTCTCACCCAGTATGCTGTAGGTGAAGCCCTTGCCCTTATACTTGAGCTCGCAGTAGGGCTTGGCGTAGCAGCCACCCATGATCTGCTGCCCCACGCTGGCGGTGGCCTGGTCGGCGCAGCACTGGGTGGTGGTGTTGAAGCACACCTGGGGGCCGCTGATTGTGCCACACATCAGGGTGCCAACTGCAAGGGAAGAGACAAAAACACAGCGGCCGCGGTGAGCCACAGCAATCGTGCACTCAGCGGCTGCCATGCAACGCCGCAACAATGCACCCAACGCCTGCCCTGTAACACACCGCACAGCGGCAGCCCACGCGCGCTGCGGTCGTGCCAGGCCGAGCCTGTGCGTCGCACGGCACCTGGCTGCCTTGAATGCCGGGAGGGGGCACTCACGGGGGCATGCTGCCTGCGGGCCGCTGGGAGTTGTGCACAGCGCGCCGTCTGCCTGGCAAATCTCCCTGCCAGTGCACTGCTTGCCCTGGCTCAGGTCCGACTGGCAGCACTGGGTGGCGGGGTCGATGCACCTGCCGCCACACATGCGCAGGTCTGCACCCACGGAAACACGCGCACAGAGGAGCATTCAGTGAGCGTAAAGTGGGGGGAGCCTGCAAGGGCTGGGCATCTTCAGGTCACGCGACACAGCAAAGCACAAGAACGTGAGGGCTGTGCCCTTGAGAGGCAGGTGAGCATAGCATGTGCCCAGCACTCACTTGGAGAGCAGGAGCATGTGCGGGTCTGGGTGCTGCACGATTGTGCCGGGATTGTGGCCCCCGCGGGGTTCACGTAGGCGCCGGCGCAGGCCAGGCCGGCAGAGGGGTTGGTGGGGCAGCACTGCTGGAGGGGGTCGATGCAGAGGCCGCCACACTCCACCCTGCCTGCAGTGGGGCAGCATGATGGGCGGGGGGCGGGACACCGTTGAGGGTGAGTGTGCAGCACATTGAGCAGAGCAGAGCATGCCCAGGTCAAAGCGGGATGTGCCTCAAAAATGCCCTGGCAGAAATTTTGGCGGGTGCAGAGCGACGGTGTTGGCAGCGGCAGGCTGTCCAGCACAATTCCGAGCAAAACCAAGATTCGGGCAGGAGAGGTGAGAGTGTGAGAGCTTGCCTGCGGGGCAGAAGCAGCGACTGATGATGCCGCCGTAGGCATCGGCACCGCTGTTGGCATTGCAGATGTAAGTTGCTGGGCAGTCGGCGTCGGTATTGCAGGAGGACAAGGGGCGTGGGGGCGGGTTTGGTGGCGGGGGAGAGGGGCGAGGTGGGAGGGGCGGGGATTGGGGGGAGGGCGGGGGGGAGGGGGCGGGTGGTGAAGGGGGTGAAGGTGGTGAAGGGGGAGGTGACGGTCTGGGTGGGGTAGGAGGTGAGGGTGAGGGAGGGGGAGGTGACGGGCTGGGTGGGGAAGGAGGCGAGGGGGAGGGTGGCCGGGGTGACGGGCTGGGTGGGGAAGGAGGCGAGGGGGAGGGTGGCGAGGGTGAAGGTGAGGGTGGGGAAGGAGGTGAGGGTGAGGGTGGCGAGGGTGAAGGTGAGAGTGAGGGAGGGGGAGGTGAGGGGCTGGGTGGGGTAGGAGGCGAGGGTGAGGGAGGGGGAGGTGAGGGGCTGGGTGGGGTAGGAGGCGAGGGTGAGGGAGGTGGTGAGGGTGAGGGAGGCGGGGGTGTGGGTGAGGGAGGCGGGGGTGATGGGCTGGGAGGTTGTGGGGATGGGGAGGGAGGCGGTGAGGGAGAGGGCGACGGAGGGGGGGGAGACGGCTGAGGCGGCGCCGGCGTTGGCGGCGAGGGCGGGGGTGGAGACGGCGATGGCGGCGGGGGTGAGATGGAAGGGGGAGGCGGCGACTGGTCGGGGCTGGATGTGGTGGAAAACACCTCGGCTGAGCGGATGCTCCTCTGGGAGCCTTGGACCGCCACCGCCTGCAGGCCAGGGGGAACGCCAGTTGCACACAGCTCAGCTCAGCGCAGCACAGCGCAGCGCAGTCCCATAGCTCAGCACAGCGCAGCTCAGCGCAGCGCAGCTCAGCGTGGTGCAGCGCAGCGCAGTCCCATAGCTCAGCGCACAGCATGGAAGGCTGGCATCAGCAGAGCCCAAGGCAGCAGCGGTGCACCCGCTGCGCACCACCAGCCGCCCGCCCCAGGCAGCCGCCGCACCTTAAACAACCCATTCTCACCCGCCCAGAAAGGAACACAGCTGGTTCAAAGCCCCCACCCATACAAACACACACACACCCATTCACCTGCACAACGTATGTGGTTTCGGGCTCCAGCCCGCTGACTGGGCACGTGCTGAGCATGGCAGTCGCAGGGCAGGTGCCAGTGACGAGGCAGCGCGTCTGAGGGCCGCCCACCGGGCACAGGGTCAGCTCGTACACGTCCCAGCTGCCTGCCGGGGGCGGGGCCACCGTAACGGTGGCGGTGGTGGCGCCGGTGGCTTGCACCTCGGCTATCGAGCCTCTGCACAGGGTCGCAGGGGGGGTTGTGCAGAGTGAGGGGCTGAGTGAGGTGGGGCGTGGCATTTGGATGCGGTGCAGGGTAAACGAAGAGACCGCACAGTAGGTGATAGATAGGGCAGGGGTGCTGAGTGTGCCCAAGCGGAGCGCGCAGATCTTGCAGTGCAGGCACCGCAGCGCCTCCGTGCTGACTTTGCAAGCAGCAGTTACACGCCGCTGCCACAAGGCTGCCTGCCATGGTGCCTCCCCGTCTTCCACAGGCTCCCATGGTGCTTCCCCTCACCCAGGTGGCGCCGACACAAAGCTGATGGTGTTGGAGGGGGCGGTGGTGGTGCCGTCTGCCTTGATGCCCACAACGGACACAGCGTACTGCAGTGTGGGTGGAAGGAGGAGAGCCAGGAGGTTGGGATGGCAGCAGGCACACAGCAGCAGTGGTGGGTGGTGCTGTCACATGCATGGGTGCAGGTTTGGGGCAGGGGCACTAACAGTGTGGACAATGGCAGATCATGAAGCAAGGGAGGTCCGCCTCCCGCTTGCCTGGGTAGCAGGCGTGAGGCCAGGCAGGTCGACGCTGGCGGGGGTGCTGCTGCGCACGGTGATGGAGGGGCCGCCGTTGAGCGGGGTGGCCGTGAAGATGTACTGCAGGGGCGGAAAGAGCAGGGCAGGCAGGGCAGGGCAGGGAGCTGTGTTGGGCGGGCGGGCGGGAGGTAGCATCAGGGAAGAGCACCAGGGGAGAGAGAGGGCTTCCTGCTTCCGCCAGGTGAGTATGAAACCACTGCAATGTGACGCCCAACATACTGCATGCCCACAGACCCGTACCTCAGTGATCAACTCGCCAGCTGGGGGCACTGCCCACGCCCTGCCGCTTGTGAAGCTGAAGTCTTCGGCAGCCACCAGGGTGCATGCGCCGGTGCCAGGCAGGGTGGCTTCCAGGGTGTTGGAGGCTGGCACCAGCTGGCCTCCCACAACCGCCTGGGCAGATGCGCGGTAGGTGGCGCCGGGGGTGAGGCCGGCAAAGGGGCAGGTGATGGCCGGGCACTGCTGGGTGGCGCACTGCGTGCCGGCAGGCAGCAGGCACAGGTGCACGGTGTAGCCGTCGACTGTGCCGGGCGCGGCTGCTGCCGGGGGGTTGAGGAGCACGGTTGCGGTGGTAGAGGAGGTGGGGTCGAATGCCGCAATGGTTGGGGAGCTGAGCTTGGGTGTGGTGAAGGTGAGGGTGGCGGGGCTGGGCACCTCCTGCCCATCAGGCGTGATGCCGACCAGGGCAACGATGTACTGCAGCAGGGGAGGGAGTGGGGGGAGGCGAGCAGGCTCGGTTTTGATGATGATGAGGCAGGCGCAGCAGGTGTGGGCAGTCGGTTGGGTGGGTAGAGTTAAGCGCAAGAGCGAGGGAAGCACGTGTACTGGACTGGTGGGCTGAAGCTGCAGCTGGGTGCTCAGGGGTGCTTCCCTCGCTCTTGCGCTTAACTGGGGGGGATACAACACTGCCCCTCCCCCTCCCTGCCCACCTGCGTGTGGGGCTCCAGCCCCCAGAGGCGGGCCTCCGGGTTGAGGCTGGTGACCACCACCGCCTGCCCCGCCCCGCCAGCTGGCGTGGCGGTGAACCTCCATTGGGTGTAGGTGGCCCCTGGGGGGTCGGTGGCAAACCCCTTGGCAGTGGTGGGCCCAAAGGCCATCACGTGGGTGAGGGTGGGAGGGTCCAGGACGATGGGCAGTGGGGGAACATCCAGGCCCTGTGATGGTTCCAGTTCGGGAGGCGGCGGCGACGGTGCAGGGGGCGGAGGCCGCACAGGGGGCGGCGGGCGGGCTGGGGGCGGTGGCGGGGCTGGCGGGCGGGGCGGCGGAGGCGGCCTGGGGGGCCTGGGGGAGGGAGGGTTGGGCCGAGGCGAGGGAGGGGGGCGGGGCCTGCAGAGCATGAGGGCGTGGCGGCAGATTGGCGCTGTCAGAGGTTTACCGAGTTTTCAGATGAGCAAGCCAGATGGTGTGCTGGCAGAGGCCGCCACCACCCGGTTGCCAGCTAGTGTCAAGGCATCCCTGTGGGCCGTGTTTGGCCAAGGTTGCTTACATCTGTCAGGCAGACAGCCAGCCGGCACTCACGCTTGGGTTGCCCGGGGTGGTGAGGGTGAAGGCGGCGGTGGGCGGGGGCTGGGCGAGGGAGGTGGTGGGGGCGGCAGAGGTGAGGGCGGCGGAGGGGGCGACTTTGGCGGGGGAGCGGGGGAGGGAGGGGGAGGCGAGGGAGGCCTTGGGCGGGGGGGCGGGGGTGAGGGCGACGGCGGCGGCGGGGGTGGGGGAGGGGAGGGATAGAGCGACGGTGGGGGCGACGGGGGCGATGGGTTGGGAGGCGGAGGTGAGGGGCTGGGGCTGGGGGGCAGTGGGCGGGGAGATGGGCTGGGAGGCCTGGGGGGCGGCGGAGAGGGGCTTGGGGGCCTGGGGGGCGGCGGAGGAGGGGGCCCAGGGGGTCTTGGGGACGGCGGGCTGGGTGGCGGGGGAGAGGGCCTGGGTGGCGGGCTTGGTGGAGGGGAGGGGGGCACCGGCATCGGCGGGGGAGACGGCGGCCTGCTCAGCGGGGGGCAGGCAGAGAGGCGCGGTTGGCAGGGCAGCATGAGAGTAGTGGCTGCCATCCACGTGGTGTTGTGCCACGTGGCAGCTACAGGGGCTGCACGAGCTGAGCTGGCATTGGTGCGCGGCAGAGCAGCGCTGGCATAGCGGGGGCCTCTGATCTCTCCCGCCGCAAGGCGGGCGCCCCGCACCTCGGGGAGGGAGGGGGAGGCCGAGGGGGTGGCGGGCCCGGGGAGGGCGGCGGCGGGCTGGGATTAGGAGGGGGAGGAGAGGGGCGGG
This sequence comes from Micractinium sp. NFX-FRZ, assembly GCA_029339195.1. Lineage (NCBI taxonomy): Eukaryota > Viridiplantae > Chlorophyta > Trebouxiophyceae > Chlorellales > Chlorellaceae > Micractinium > Micractinium sp. NFX-FRZ. Next base: position 40,189 of record JAPTJF010000427.1, on the reverse strand, counting down.
GGGAGGGAGGCGGGCGGGGCGGAAACGGCGGCTTGGGGCGGCCGGCGAAGAACGTCACGTCCCCCACATCCTGCAGCAGCGCGCGAGACATGCGCCCCGCTGCCTTAGCTTCAGACTCCAATCCGTTGGCCGCTGCGTGCCTGCAAGGTCGGGGAGGAAAGCACAGGGCTGCATGGGTGGCGCGCCCTGCCGCTGGCCAGCTGGGCCCTCCCCCGCGTGGGGCTCCGCCAGTGCAGTACCGCCGCAGGGTACCCTTCACCAGGCGCCACTGCTGCCTCCCCTCACCTGGGGACGGCACGAGACGCGACGTTGGCGTCTGCGCGCACAAGGCAGGGGGGGGAGGAGGGCATGCACGTTCAGCAGGCAGCCCAGGGGCAGCAGGGTCGCCACGCTCGGATGGTCTCGCCCCGCTGCCGTACGCTGATCGCCCTGTGGGCTGGTGGGAGGCATTGTGCCAGTACCAGCGGCGGCACCGTGGAGGCAAAGTGGGGGCGGGCGCAGGGCTCAGGGCTGTAGGTGCTGGCGGGAGCCCCCACCGCGGAGAGCACAGTGCGGAGCAGTCTCACCCGAGGGGATGCTATCTGCGCGTGCGTCAGCAACTGCCAGCGCCTGCCTGCAGGCGACAGCGGGCGGCGGGCAGGCAGCGGGAAGGGGACATAGCGGCGGGGCGTATGAATGGTTCGGTTTCTCGCAACATCCGTATGCATCGTGGTCTCCCCAACGTGTTGCGCCGCCCACAGGCCCTGCCTGCGCCGCGATCGCCGCCATGCGTGCGCCCTCATCTGGCGGCTCAATGCAGGTCCCCCCCGCCCTACCTGGGAAGCGCCTCTAGGAGCGTGCACAGCACTGCCAGGGCCATACAGGCCCTGGCGAGAGCGCCCATCGCCGAACGGCAGAATACGGCTTTGAGGAGCACGCCTGCTGGGAGTGGCTATTTGTGGATGGGCCCGCGGCGATACTTGACTGACGGGAGCTCAAGAATGGTAAGCTTGAAAGTAGGGATAGAATGGACAAGCATGCACGTGCTCACCATTTGAGCCAAGCCCGGCGGCGCCCAGTACCGTGGCCCACCTTCCAGGCTGCTTCTTCAAGAAGTTCTCCCCCGTCGCCGCGGGCCTACGACGGCGTGCGAACTTCGGGCCCGCTGGTCCCAGCGGCGCGAAGGCCGCTATATCAACGTACAGAGTCAAGGGGCGCAGGGCCCGCCAGGCAGGCAGGACTGGCAGCGCGCACCCCCGCCTCTGCCCCTGGGTACCTGGCGCACGCAAAGCGGCACCGCCCGCCCCCGCTGGTGTTGCTAGCTGCCTGCTGCCCCGGCGGGCTTGGGTGCCGTTGTTGTTTACTCCGCCCACCCAGCAGAAGTGGTGCTATGGCGCGGGTTTGCTCTGCAAGTGGGCTGGGCGGGCTTTTGGGTTTGGGCGACTGCGCCCCGGATATTAGTCAACCCGTGAGGCTTGCACCGGCGCAATCGTGGTCCCGCCGCATTCAGTGCTGGCTGTGCAGCGCTGTTGGGCTGAGCACCATTGCAGAAGCGATGCAGATTTCCAGAAGGAGGAACATGGCTGGAGCTTGCCCATGTGCTTGGCAGCCGGGGGGGCTGCCGGCATCCACCTGGCCGGACGCACGTGCGCGCGGCGGCGGTTGCTGCCACTTGCTGCGCTACCAGGGCTGCCCAAAGCTTGCGTAGGTGCCGTGGTCAGCACACCTCCAGACACAAGGAATACAGTCACCCCAGGTTTTGGACAGTAAGATCTTGGATCAACCATTGCGGCAGCCTGCAGGCAGCGTCCCCCAGCGCTCAGGCGGCGCCCTCCCCGATCCTCCAGTACAGAGGAGGTACTGCCAGCATCGTGGGTTCGGCCTTCGGCGACTTCGGTTTCATCAACTCGGGGCCTTCGCTGCATGGTATCAGTTTGTACTAGCCATCCTTAAGCCGCGACCGTGCGCCAGGCGGACGGGCTAACTGGGACGGGACCGGGAACGGGGCCGTGGTGCGAGCGGCCACCCGTTCATCTGGGCGCTCCTTCTTTGTTGCTCCCGCTTGCGAAAGAGCGCATTCGGGACCAGTCAAGCCGCAATCAAGCGCACGCGCAGCGATCCACCTGCCTTCATGGCCCGAATTCCTCTTCCCCGGCCAGCCGGGCAGCCCTGGGGAGTTGGGAGGTATTAATTGCATGACGGGGGGTCCTGTGAGAGGGGCAAGCGCCTAGCCAGCCCACTCCAGGCGGCCTTCCGCCTCCCAGGATGCTGCTTGACGTTGTAAGGGAGACAATTGGTCCTTACTTAAGTATACTGGATTTGAACACCCCCGACCGCCGGTTTGACTGATCTGCTGCGCTGTGCTGCGGCCTGGCAGCAGGCGGCTGCTTCATGGGGCGCCTGCCGCCGTTTGCAGAGCGGGTACCCGCTTTGTACCGGGGGGCAGATGCAGTGGGCAGGAAGGGTACGCTGCCCCGGGCCCAGCAGAGCCAGGGGGTCAGCCCACCTCCAAAGGCCGATCCATTCAAGCCGAATTGCACATTCCCCGACGTCGTGCTGTGCACGCTGCCGCCGCCATGCCCGCCCAACCCTCATGGCGCCCTCCCTGCTGTCCCAGGGACTCCGCGGCCCGCCGACCGGTGCGCACACGCCACAACTGCTCCAAATCCCGCACTTGTTCGTGTCCCGATCTGATGACGTCGACGCGGCGACCGGACACGCAGCTGCGCCCGCCAGCTGTCAGCCCCCCCGCTCACTTGAGACGCCCTGTGTAGTGCTGTACCCGCACCTGGTACCGCAGCCTCACACTGGGAGCCAGGGATGGTTGTTTGCAATTTTGTCGGAGAGACATGAGGCCGAAGGAGGAAGAGAGGGGCGGGCGGTAGGGAGGGATGGAGAGAGGCTTGAGGGTGAGATGTTGTGGGGCGCTGACTAACAAGAAGAGGGTTGGGAAGTTAGTTGGAGGATGCTGAGGCAGTGAGGTGAACAAGTTAGGCAGAAGGTGGCACAGGCATGCCACAGTGCCACAAGATGGGTGGCTCAGGGGGCGGCAGCGGCCGAGAGGATTGCATTTTGCTGTGTTTCGAGGTTTTGCTGGGTACGGTAAGACAGGGTGGCTGCTGGGAATGCAGCGTGGGGACAAGGTAAGGTCATTCCAGGCTTGGTGGAGGTGCCCGCACAGAGCATGAAGGGCGAGAAGTCTTGGGAACTTGATAGAACAGAAGATGCGGGGTTATGCAGTGAAGCGGTCTTATGCAGTCATGTATGGGGTAGGGACCATGCATGCACGATTGATCAGGTGAAGGGGCTTGGCAGAAGGCGGTGTGCCACAGCGCCGCAAATTGGGCAGCTGAGGAGGTGGCGACCGGGAGGGTGGCAGGGTGCACAGCAGGGGGCAGTTCCGGGCCGGCGATTCACTTGGCTGTGTGCCGGCTGGCGGCCTCGGCAGTGCCCTCGTTCTGAAAGGCGGGGTTGACGGGGGCAGGGAACACAGAGTTGTGTGCGGTGGAGAGCAGGCGTGTCTGGCTGCCGCGCCACCGGAGGCAGATCAGCCGCTGGCATCTGCCACGTGGCACATGAGCACCCAACCCCCAGCACCAGCTATTGGCAGCAATAGTCCCCAGGGCAAGAGCGGGGCTGAGCAGCAGGGCTGGCCGCCTGGCTCCCCTCCCCACCCTGCTGCCCTGCCATGGCTGCGCTGCATCAGGGTGGAAGATGCCTGCTTTGTAGCTCTTTCCCTGTCAGCCCCTCCACCCGCACCCTCATCCCCCATCCCCCTGCCCTGTCATGACCCTAAAGCCTCACCTGCACGTTGCGTGCCGGCTGGGCCAACACGCGGCGCAGCTTTTGGGCGTCATTCTCCACCAACAAGACCTGGGGCTGCGAGGCAGCTGCCTTGCTCGCTGCCTTGCCAGCATCCTCCCGTGCCAGCTGTGGGTGGCGCTCCTCATCGGCAGCGTCCGCCAGGTTGCCGTGCGCCCCTGCTGTGGCCTGCTGCAGCCGCCGGCTGCCGCCGCCGCCGGTGGTAGAATCCTGCTGCGCTGCCGGTGTGCCTGCCTGCTGCTCGGCCGGTGCATCGGCCGGTGCTGCCTCTTGGTCTGGCATGCTCGAGGTCACCTCCGCCGTCCGTCCAGAGCTGCCTACCACGGGCGGCACCTGCTCCTCCCAGCCTGCCGCTGACTCCCAGCTGGCTTGCGGGCCCTGCACAAATCCCTGCCACTGCGTGCCCTGCTCAGCGTCGGGTGCCATCGCCGCCCATGCCTCGCCTTGTACAAGCTGGCCGGCCACCATCTGCTGCTGCTGAACCTCCAGCAGCGGCAGCTGTGTCTGGTTGTCGGCTTGGCCCAGATCCAATAGCTGCGCAGCATGAGGGCCATGGTGGTGGGGCAGGGAGGTGGGGGCAGGGTGGTGGGGGCAGGGTGGTGGGGGGGCATGGTGGGGGCAGCGTGGCCACTGGGATGTTTGGGTGCAACAGGTCCAGAGAGGCCGAAGTGGTAGAGGCGCAGGGCTGAAGGGGCAGGGTGCGGGGACCCGACGGCAACGACTTTGCGTGGCAGGGGAGCAAGAGCAGGTGCCCGCATGAACGGATGGTGCAAGATGGTGCACAGGCGGCGCCAGCCCCGCAGGTGTCAGTGTGCCTGCTCGCCTCCCAGCCACATCAGCCCCATAAACATGCACAGCACGCAGCCCCCACCTGCTGGGCATCGATTAGGATGGAGGTGTCCTGCAGCAGCACCTCCACTGGGGCGGTACTGCCTAGGATTGAGGCATCCTGCTTGAGGACCGGGCAGGTGGGATACTCGTAGCCACTATAGCCGGCAGACGTCGACGCTGCGAAGAACGGGTCGGTGCCGCCACCGCAGTTGGAGTCACACTCGCGGCCCTGCATCTTGGGGTTGCTGCCGCACTCGGAGCTCACGGCACAACACTTCTTTTTAGAGCCGCAGACGTCGTCACTGGGCGGGGCGCACTGGTCGGTGCCGCGGCCACCGGGCTTGCCGCAGCAGGTGCCGGCGGGGCAGCGCACGCCAACGGCAGAGTTGCAGCTCTGCATGGGCATGAGGCATGGGGGAGCGAAAGGGTGCGCCATGAGGTGATGCCGTCTAGGATGCATGGTCGTGGACAGCTGGGAGGGCGGTGTGGGGGTGTGGGGGTTAAGTGGAAGGTGCAAGCTATGTGCAGCCTGCCATGAGACGCACATGCACACACACTTGGCTCTGACGCTGGACAAGGTTTGGGTGGCCAAAAGTGCATAGACTGGACTAGCCTATCTAAGAAGGTTTTAGTGCAGGTGGGCTGGTGAGGCAGTCTGGCTCGGCCCGGCCCCAAATCCTCTCTGTACCCTCTCACCACACAGCTCTTGCCATCGATAGAGCACACGCTCTTGTCATCTTTCGACGCGCAGCTGAATGTGGTGCAGCCGTTTGCCTGGCACAACCCGTTGATGCATCGCTGGCCGGTCGAAACAGATGGGCAGTCTTTGTGGGCGCAGCACTCACTGCAGACCGCCGGCGTCCCCGGGCAGTACTTGCCTGCAGCGAGGTCAGGCGGGGACGCAAGCAACATGGTTGTCCACATCAGCACGCTGGCCCGCAGCAATAGTGCCCCGCGGGCGGTGCCATGCTCGGCGAACAGCGCACCCGTGCCAAAGAAAGTTTGCTGCCGCCACGGCCGCCATTGCAGCAGCCATTGCAGCAGCCATCGCAGCAGCATTTGCAGATGAAGAAGACGAGACCATGAACGCTACAGCTCGAGCAGCAGCAGGAGCACAAAGAGAAGCAGGGGCAAGCAGCATGCTCTCACCCAGTATGCTGTAGGTGAAGCCTGAGCGATGGTACTTGAGCTCGCAGTAGGGCTTGGAGTGGCAGCCGCCCAAAAAGGCCTGGCCCACACTAGCTGTGGCCGCATCGGCGCAGCACTGGGTGGTGGTGTTGAAGCACACCTGGGGGCCGCCGGGCTTCCCGCACGCAGCAGTGCCGGCTGCAGGGGCAGGGTTGGCAGGATGTGCGAGGTGCATGCGAGGCCTGACTCGCCAGGCGCAAGGGGGGCAGACCGCGGGCGTGCACTTGCTGCTTGCATGTGGGCCTACGCACTGCAGCCTGAGGGCACAAAGCGCCCACCCAAGGCAGGTGCTCAGGGCAGTGCCACCCTGTTGGAAGGCACTAGACTCACTTGGACATGCCGGAGCACGTGAGCACTGCGCGCCATCCGCCACACACACGTCCGTACTGGGGCATTGCTTGCCCTGGCTGGAATCGGTGACGCAGCACTGGGTGGCAGGGTCGATGCACGTGCCGCCGCACAGACGCAGGTCTGCATCACGCGTGGGCATGCCGAAAAACGTGAGAGGTGGATGAGAGGCGGGGCAGGGATGCGCTGATTGGGTGGCCAAGGTCACGGAAAACGGCAAGCAAAACCGAAGGCTACACACTGCCGGGCAAGCTGGGAATGTGCCATCCACCTGCCACTCACATGGGGTCTGTGTCGCAGTTTTCGTTGCGAAAAAACAAACTGTAAGCCCAAACAAGCAAGCCACTCACTTGAAGCGCACACGCAGGCGTTCGTCTGGGGGCTGCAGGTCTGCGCTGGGATCTTGGCACCTCCGGGGTTTGTGTAGGGGCCAGCGCAGGCCACGCCAATAGACGCGTTGATTGGGCAGCACTGCTGGAGGGGGTCGATGCATATGCTGCCACACTCCACCCTGCCTGCAGTGGCAGTTTGCGGACGTGCACCAGGGGAAACTGTCGATTGAGCAAAGCATGCACACCGGGAGCAGGTGGCTGAACAAGCGTGGCCAGAACACGCATCGGTAAGACAAAAGGCGCTAGCTTCAGAGGCATCTGGAACAGGCACCCCTCCCATACCATGAGACTCGTGCGGGTAGTTGCAGGCTGTTGAACAGAAGCCGAGCACAAGGCGAGCGGTACAAGAGCTTGCCTGCTGGGCAGAAGCAGCGCCCGGTGATGCGGTTGTATGTCTCGGCACCGCTGTTGAGATTGCAGATGTACGTGGCAGGGCAGTCGTCGGCGCTGCTGCAGGAGGGTGGCGGAGGTGGGGGCCGCGGGGAGGGGGGCGATGGCCTTTGAGGCGGCGGGGAGGGGGACGATGGCCTTGGAGGCGGCGGGGAGGGCCTTTGAGGCGGCGGGGAGGGGGGCGATGGCCTTGGAGGCGGCGGTGAGGGCCTGGGCGGATGAGGGGGTGAGGGGCTGGGCGGATGAGGGGGTGAGGGGCTGGGCGGATGAGGGGGTGAGGGGCTGGGCGGAGGAGGCGGTGAGGGGCTGGGTGGAGGTGGGGGTGAGGGGCTGGGTGGAGGTGGGGGTGAGGGGCTGGGTGGAGGAGGCGGTGAGGGGCTGGGTGGAGGAGGCGGTGAGGGGCTGGGCGGAGGAGGCGGTGAGGGGGAGGGTGGAGGAGGCGGTGAGGGGCTGGGTGGAGGAGGCGGTGAGGGGCTGGGCGGAGGAGGGGGTGAGGGGCTGGGCGGAGGTGGCGGTGAGGGGCTGGGTGGAGGTGGCGGTGAGGGGCTGGGTGGAGGAGGGGGTGAGGGCCTGGGCGGAGGTGGCGGTGAGGGGCTGGGCGGGGGAGGCGGTGAGGGGCTGGGCGGGGGTGGCGGTGAGGGGCTGGGCGGAGGAGGGGGTGAGGGGCTGGGCGGAGGAGGGGGTGAGGGGCTGGGCGGAGGTGGGGGTGAGGGGCTGGGCGGAGGTGGGGGCGAGGGGGAGGGCGGAGGAGGGGGTGAGGGGGAGGGCGGAGGAGGGGGTGAGGGGCTGGGCGGAGGAGGCGGTGAGGGTGAGGGCGGAGGAGGGGGTGAGGGGCTGGGTGGAGGAGGCGGTGAGGGGCTGGGCGGAGGTGGGGGTGAGGGGCTGGGTGGAGGTGGGGGTGAAGGGCTGGGTGGAGGAGGCGTTGAGGGGGAGGGAGGTGGTGGTGAGGGGGGGGGGGGTGGCGGCGACGGAGGTGGTGGTGAGGGGCTGGGTGGTGGCGGCGACGGCGGTGGCGGGGGTGAGGGGCTGGGCGGTGGTGGCGACGGCGGTGGTGGTGAGGGGCTGGGCGGTGGCGGCGACGGCGGTGGGGGTGAGGGGCTGGGCGGAGGCGGCGATGGCGGTGGGGGTGGGAAGTCTGGTCTGTATGTGGTTGCAAACACCTCTGCTGACCGAATGCTCCTCATAGCCCCACTGACTGCTACCACCTGCACTCTCAGACGAGGACAAGCGGCAGGTAGTTGTGTAAACTAGTGCAGAGCAGAGAGCCAGGCATGGAATTGTAACTTGAGCTAAGGAAAATAAACAGGCATGGAACCACAACTCAATGGTAGACACAGAGGTGCTGGCTGCCAGGCCCTCTCTGCTCATGCATGCACTTGCCGTTGCACACCAAACCCAGTGGTGTGTGAGAATGGCTCAGGTGCTGGCTCGCAGCCAGGTACTCACTTGCACAACGTATGTAGTTTCTGACTCCAGCCCACTGACTGGGCAGACGCTGAGTGCAGCCTCTACAGCGCAATCTGCGGTGGTGACGCAGCGCGCCTGGGGGCCGCCCACTGGGCACAGGGTCAGCTCGTACACATCCCAGCTGCCTGCCGGGGGCGGGGCCACCGTAACGGTAGCTGTGGTGGCGCCGGTGGCATGCACCTCAGAAGCAGGGCCCCTGCATGGTGCATGTGCGTGTGTGGGTGGGTGGGCGGTGCGTGGGGTGGGGTTGGGCAGGGCTCTCCTCAAGCCCAGCCAAGCCGTACAGCTGTACAGCCGTACAGCCGCCCAGCCAAGCTGTAAGGGTCCAGCGCAGGACGGATCAGGTGGGCACCAGGGACAACATGCCACGAGCATTCACAGGCCCACCAGTGCCTGGACTCACCCGGGCGGCGCCGACACAAAGCTGATGGTGTTGGAGGGGGCGGTGGTGGTGCCGTCAGGCAGGGCGCACACGACCGACACAGAGTACTGCAGTGTGGGGGCGGGCAGGCAGGCAGGGTGGGAGGGAGGCAGCAGAGGTGGAGCAGCTGTCAGCCTCTATTAGGCCAGCCACTGTCTGCCAGCTGCTGTCACCGGCAGCTTTCGCCTGCTGTGAGGTATCGGGAGCGAGGCAGTGCGTGCTGCACACATGCTGCGCATTCAGCAAGGATTGCACATCCGCTGCTGATGCTGCCCACTGCCCACTTGCCTGGGTGGCGGGCGCCAGGCCAGGCAGGTCGACGCTGGCGGGGGTGCTGCTGCGCACGGTGATGGAGGGGCCGCCGTTGAGCGGGGTGACGGTGAAGATGTACTGCAGGGGGCAGGGTGGGGGGGCAACAAACATGAGCGGTCAGTCGCAGCTGAGGGCCCGCTGCGCATGGGCCCAGCTGCCATGAAGCACAGGCAGTGCACCACACATTAGAGATGTGGCCAGGACCCCCACTTGTCCCCACCCACACACCAGGAACACCACCACTTCGGCTGGCGTACCTCGGCAATGGCCATGCCCGTTGGAGGCGCTGCCGTGGCCCTGCCGCTGGTGAAGCTGAAGTCTTCGGCAGCCACCAGGGTGCATGCGTCGGTGCCAGGCAGGGTGGCTTCCAGGGTGTTGGAGGCGGGCACCAGCTGGCCGTTCATAGCCGCCTCAGCCGAAGCGCGGTAGGTGGCGCCGGGGGTGAGGCCAGTAAAGGCGCAGGTGATGGTGGGGCACTGCTGGGTGGCGCACTGTGTGCCGGCGGGCAGCAGGCACAGCTGCACTGTGTATCCGTCGACTGTGCCAGGCACAACAGCTGCTGGAGGGTTGAGCAGAACAGTGGCAGTGGTAGAGGAGGTGGGGTTGAATGCCGCAATGGTTGGGGAGCTGAGCTTGGGTGTGGTGAAGGTGAGGGTGGTGGGGCTGGGCACCTCCTGCCCATCAGCCGTGATGCCGACAAGTGTGACAGTGTACTGCAGTAGGGGAGCGAGGGGAAGGGAGCCAGGCATGGTTTGTGACAGGTCAGGGGGACGGCAGGCTTGACGGGGTAATGAGAGCATCAGGACTTGAAATGTAATTGATTGTTTGATTGATTGATCAGGCGCGAGGTCACGGCAGCCGCTGTCCTGCCTGCCAGCCTCCCTTCCTCCTCCCGCGTATCCCGCTGAGCCGTGCGATAGCGCCCTTGACCGCTGCTGGCTGGAGCATCTCAGGGACGGGTGCAGCCCGCGCCAGTCGCCGCCAACTGTGCAGCGCCCTGCCTGGGACTTTACCTGCGTGTCAGGCCCCAAGCCCCAGAAGCGGGCCTCCGGGTTGAGGCTGGTGAGCACCACCGGCTGCCCCGCCCCGCCAGCTGGCGTGGCAGTGAACCTCCATTGGGTGTAGGTGGTCCCTGGAGGGTCGGTGGCAAACGCCTTGGCGGTGGTGGGCCCAAAAACGAGGACGTGGGTGAGGGTGGGAGGGTCGATTTCTGGTGGTGGTGGTGGCGGGGGCCGCGCAGGGGGCGGAGGGCGGGCTGGGGGTGCGGGCGGGGCAGGGCGAGGGGGAGGGGGCGGTCTCGGGGGCCGAGGGGAGGGCGGGTTGGGCCTGGGGGAAGGCGGGGGGCGGGGCCTGCGTGAGGGGGAGGAGGGCGTGGGAGGGCAGACGTTTAAAGGCGTGTCCTGGGCCTCTAAGCTCTGCAAGCAAATCAAGTTGGTGCAGACAGCCTGGCCTGTTCATTGCTGTCGAGGCTGTTGCCAGCAGGCGCCAGCCCGCACTCACGCCTGGGTTGCCCGAGGTGGCGAGGGTGAGGGCGGCGGCGGGCGGGGGACTGGCGGGGGAGGTGACGGGGGGAGAGGCGGCGAGGGCAGTGGGGGCGGCGGGTTGGGGGGGGAGGGAGGGGAGGGGGGGGAAGGCGCAGGCGGCTTGGGACTCGGCGGGCGAGGAGGCGGAGGCGGCTGCCGGGGTGGCGGGGATACGGCAGGGGGAGGTGAAGGTGAAGGTGGCAGCGGGGGTGAGGGGGGGAGGGGTGGGGGCGAGGGGGCTGGCTTGGGCGGTGGTGGGGGAGACGGGGAGGCAGGCGGTGGGGAAGCAGGTACTGAGGGGCGGGGAGGGGGTCGAGGCGTGGGCGGGGGCGGCATTGGCGGCGCTGGTGATGGCGGCGGCGATGGGGGCAGGGGCGGTGGCGATGGGGGCGGGGGTGGCCTGCTTGAAGTAAAGGGCAGAGACACAACAGGCTGGCCATGAGGGCAGGGGGATGCACACACAGGCTGGCTGCAGGTGCTCGGCTGGCTGGGCGGGTGCGGGCATTACCAGTGCTTCAGCTGAGCGGGGCACAGATGAGCTGCGGCCCCAGCCCACCCACTCATGTGCACCTACCGTGGTGAAGGTGGGGGCGGCCGCGGAGGGGGCGGGCCTGGCGAGGGCGGCGGCGGGCTTGGGCGAGGAGGGGGAGGAGACGGGCGGGGGGAGGGCGGGGGGCGGGGGGGAAACGGCGGCTTGGGGCGCCCTGCAAAATATGTCCCGTCGTCTTGCAGCAGGCTGCGGGCTGCTGGGCCCGTCACGGCGGCGCCTGCAACCATGTCGGTTGAGAGGGCAGAGGGGACGGCGAGGTGTGGCGCAGCGCAGCGTGGGTTGGCCCCTCTGGCCGGCTGTCCTAGCTGGCACTGGTTCCTTCACGGTACATTCAACAGTACTGCGCCCAACCACCGAGGGCGGGACCGCCCGGCAGGCCAGCCGCGGCGGGCACCGCAGGGCGGTCCTGCCCCCCAGAGCTGCGATCCAAGCTCCCACCTGAGGGCCCCGCTTCCTCGTGGGCCTCGACATTCGCTGGGAGCTGGCTGCAAGCAGAGGCAGGCGGCGGCAGCGGCGGCGCAGTGGGGATGGGTGGTTGGCAGTCGGCTGTCCCCTGTGGACCTCTCGTCTTCGGTTTTCCGCCGCTTTCACGGTCCCCATGATAGTACAGGACTGTGCGTGGCACAGAACGGCCAAGGGCCTGCACGCTATAGAGAGACGGCAGCCCCCCTGCGAGCCCGCCTACCTGGGGCGCGCCCTTGCCGCCTCCAGAAGCACCACCAGCAATGCCAGGACCAACAAGGGCCTGGAAATAGCGCCCATCGGGCCGCTACTGGGCGATGTACCGGCGGAAATTCCGACGGGTGCTGACCCGGCTGTTTCGATTGGGCGCACGGGGCGCCGGGGTGCCTGAAAATGGTAGAGCGATGCAACTTCAAAGCGGGAGATGGCCATCCCGTGAAAAGGAGGCCATGTTTGCCTTCCACCCCGTCCCCGAGGGCGCGTTACACCGGGCGTGTAAAGCCACTTTGCCCGGGCCCCCGAGGGCGCGCGCGCCCTCCTGCGTCCTGGGCGCCCACGCTGGGCAAACTATTCCCAGCCGCCTGGGAGGTTGATCAAGCTCTCTGCGCCAATTATCACTGGCATGCGTGCTTTACTGGGTTAAACTGATGGTACTGACCTCGATCTCGCCGACGAAGTGGGCGTGAGCTGTGCTCTGTTCAAACTGTGCAAACGCCCCTCTTGAAATAGGTTTAAAATGTGCGAACTCCGGGGCTGCGTTCCGAACGCCCTTTGCGCTCAAATCCCATTGGCAAATCCCTGGTGCAGGCCTGGTGTTGTTTGCAAGACAGTGATCAGCTGAAGGTGGGAGGGTACACCGGTGGGGCCTTCTGGCATGGGTGGCGACCGCTCAACTTCCAGCCTGGCGGCAAATTTGGAGCATGCTTGCAGCTTCATGTGCAGGCATGAATGATTGGCAACATGTCTGCATTCAGAATCCAGACTCAACTCCGGGGCCTGGCGCCGTAAGGCAGTATGGCAGGTGCCAGAGCCTTTGCCAGAGGGACAAGCGCTTGGCCAGCCCAACAACAGCCTTAGGCTGCCGCCGCTCTTGACGCTGATATGATACGTGCGCCGGCTGCCGCTGTACATGGCGCTGCTTGGTATCTGGGAAGCGACACTGGGTCGTGACCGCTGGAAACTAGGTCTCCACTTCCCTTGCATCTTACCCAGACGTGCAAACAGGGTTATGCCCACTGCTTCGTAGGAGGTGCCCACCACTTCCCAGATGGCTGCCACCGCTTCCCCTGCCATCAGGGCCATACGTTCCCGCCTGCCAGACTTGTATCACTTCTGCACATGGGCAGAGATACATGGAACAGAGAAAAGGTAAGGCAGATGCTGACGGAGAGACATCTGTGTGCACTTCCTGCTGTGGCACCTCAGCAAGGCGCGTATGCCGCCTCCTTCCCACCTGCTCCTCCTTCCCTCTGTCGTGCCCGACTGACTGGCTTCTGTCGCCCAACAGTGCCACACAGCTGCTGCAAGGATTTATCCCATGACAACCACCGGCAACTGCTGATCCACCCCAAGCTGGCGAATGCACGCAACCAAGGCATGCCACGGTGCCACAAGATGGGCGGTTAAGGTGTGGCACCGTCCTGGAGGTTACAATTTGCTGTGCATGAGGGACTGATGACAGGGCGTACGGAGCCCTAACATAGGCAGACGGGTATGAACTTGCCAGGCGGTTTAAGGGTGACACCGATTGGCCAATGGGGTCTGAGCAGGTGGCGCCGGCGCCGCTGGGGTGAGGCCGCATGAGGATTGCAGAGTTCTAACAACACATGACTGGGATGGAACGAAGGCGTGCATTGAGTGATTAGGCAGATGTACCGAGGATTTCAGGGCTGGTAACAGGGCATGCACCAGGGTCGAACGTTGGTTGTGTGCCGGTTATGGGCAGATGGGCAGATGTGTCAATAATTGCACGAATGGATGGATACTGGCCTCATCAGTGTACTTTGCTTGTGGGCAAGGAAAGAGGGCGCGCGTGGGAATATTACGGCATAGTATTGAACTGAAACAAAGGTGCATAGTAGGTGTATGATGTGTGAATGTATGCGTGAGTGTGGGTGGGGGAACGGGGTTGCGGGTGGGGTGGAGAGTGGCAGCCTGCGGCGGGGTTGCAGTTCCAGCCAGTGTGGGCACGTCTCCTGCTTGCGGTAGGGAGCTGCCTGGGTTCCCTCGACAGTCAGCATATGACGGCTTGACCGAGTCCTTACTCTGCTCGAGTGGGTGGGATAGGTATTGAAAGGGGGGGATGTGACACAGAGGTGGGTGCGATGGGGAGCACGCTGGCTGCAACGGCACCAGCGGCAGTGCAGCAACTGCTGTTCCACCTCATTTTCCCTTCTGGTCCCCAGTCCCCGGCACATATGCCGGCATCGCCGTTTGTGGACTGAGCACCAGCGTTACCCGGCTAACTTCCATCCAACTCCCTGCCCACGCCTGCCCAGCAGCCACCCCCCTTGGCGCAACTGCCAGCCTCACCTGCTTGTTGCACCGCACCGGACGGCGGGGCTAGCACGTGCCGCAGCGCCTCCTCGCGCCGCTCCTCTGGCAGGGCTTGGGATTGGGGGCTGGCTGGTTCGGCTGAGCCGCCCTGCCCCAGCTTCGAGCTGTGCCCCTGACTCGCTGCCGCCAGCTCGGGTTGCTGCTCAGCGGTGCCGTGTTGTGCCTGCTGGGCTTCACTCCTGCCAGCCCGTGCTGCCACCTGGGCGCCTTCCAGGACAGCGCGCACCTCAACCGCCTGTGAGAAGCTGTATAGGCCCGGGGATGCCACCGCCTCCTTTTGTCCCGCTGCCGGAACAAGTTGGGCTGCCATCGCCGCCATTGCCAGGCTTTGCTGCTGGCCGCCCGCCGCCATCTGCTGCTCCTGCGTCTCCAGCATCAGCAGCTGCGTCTGGTTGCTGGCCTGCCTGGCCTCCGCCTGCTGGGGGGTGGGGCAGCGGGGGTTACGTAATGTGACAGGCAGGAAGGAAGGAAGGAAGGTGGCACAGCGCACGCCGGGCGGCACCGACAGGGCGTCAGGGCACGGTCCGGCTAGACCAGTGGTTGGAGGTATCATGGGAGCACAAGCTTGCTTAAGCAGGCATCATGCCATCATGATGGGCGGGGCAGGAGTGGCTAGCCATCCAGCCATGTCAGCACTCATGGCACGCGCCACACCGACTCACCTGGTAGGCGGTGGTGTGGGCGGGGTTGTCGGTGCCCCGTAGGCCCGCACTGTCTTGCGACAAGAGCTGCCGGGACCCTGTGGCCACCGCGTCCAATGGGCTGGTAACCCCTTCCGTGCTGAGCGGGCAGGTGGGATACTCGTACCCCCCGAGGCCCGCAGAGGTCGGTGCTGCGAAGAAGGGGTCAGTGCCGCCACCGCACTTGGAATTGCACTCTCTGCCCTGCATTTTGGGGTTGCTGCCGCACTCGGAGCGCACCGCGCAGCACTGCTGCGAGCCACAGACGTCGTCGCTGGGCGGGGCGCACTGGTCACTGCCCTTGCCGCCTGGCTTGCCGCAGCACGTGCCCGCCGGGCAGCGCACAACGTTGGCCGAGTTGCAGTTCTGTAAGGCGAGGAGGGCGGGTGTGAAGCATGCCCAGGCTTAGTTCCGAAGCTCAGCGTAGGGCAGAACACAGCGTGGGCTTGTGGCGGGTGCGGTCACACAACGTAGTGTGGGACGCATGCACGGTGGGGGGCACATGCGAAGGGGCAAGCTGTGACGCACTCCCATGCGCACCCACCAGAACCCCCATTCGGCCACACCCACCGCGCAGCTTTTGCCGTCGATGAAGCACACGTGCTTGTCTTTTCCTGATGCACAGCTGAATGTGGTGCAGCCGTTGGAGACACACAAGCCGTTGGTGCACTTCTGGCCGTTGATGGCGTTGGGGCAGTCGGTGTTGGCGCAGCACTCGCTGCACACCGAGGGGTTGCCGGGGCAGTACTTGCCTGAGGGAGGGGGCAGGAGGTGAGGCAAAATGTATGGGTCGGCACATGCGCATGCAGTATATCCCTGACAGGCCACGCATGCCCACCACCAGCAACAATGTCCGACTCCGCAGCAGCAGCAGCAGCAGCAGCAGCAGCGCAGGATGTTTCGCAACGAACATGCAGCAGGCGAAGCACGGGGCCCCCTGCCCCTTGGCCACAGCATCCAACCATGGGGCGGCTGGGGCAGAGATTTGGCCTCACCCAGTGTGCTGTAGGTGAAGCCGTTGCCCTTGTACTTGAGCTCGCAGTAAGGCTTGGCATAGCATCCGCTCAAGAACTTCTGCCCCACGCTGGCGGTGGCCTGGTCAGCGCAGCACTGTGTGGCGGTGTTGAAGCACACCTCGGGCCCGCCGGGCGCCCCGCAGATGGCCGTGCCGGCTGCACGGGCGGAGGCAGGGGCAGGGCAGCAGGGTGGGCATGCATGCACGGGGGCCGCTGTCGCGTTGTGCTGCTGCTTGTGTATGCGATGGACCGGCATACACGCTGGCCCTCCTGTTCAATCAGCTCGAAGCCTCGACCAGCTTTTATCACGCAGCGCCAAAACAAGACTCACCGCTGCATGCTTGTGGGCCAGTAGGCGTGCACAGCGCGCCGTCTGCCTGGCAGATTGTCCCATCAGGGCAAAGCCTGCCCTGGCTCAGGTCTGACTGGCAACACTGGGTGTCAGGGTCGATGCACTTGCCGCCACACAGGCGCAGGTCTGCACTCAAGGGGCAGGCAGGAGGCCAATTGGTTGCCGCAATTGGGTTGCCTGCAAGTGGCTGCCCACTGCAGTGCCCAGCTGGGCAAACGAACAAACAACTGAAGACTGAGTCAGCGGCACATGGCGCAGGTTGTCAAGGATAGGCGCGCGGTGCAGTGTGGGGGAGCGATAAGCACCAGACCCGCTACTCGCTTGGCGTGCAGGAGCATGTGTGCGTGCTGGTGTCGCATGTCTGTGCCGGGATTTGCGCCCCCGCCGGGTTGGTGTAGGCGCCGGCGCACGCCAGGGCGACGGACGGCTTGGTGGGGCAGCACTGCTGGTGAGGATCGATGCAGACGTCACCACACTCCACCCTGCCTGCAGAGGGGTGGTTGCATGTGCGTGTGGTGGCCTTTTGGAAAGTGCATTAGCAGATCTCTCAGTGAAAGGCCAGGAGAATCGTGACTATCAAAGCGCAATTACTAACACCGCCTGACACCGCCGTCGAGCAATTGTCCCGTTCTTGCGCAGACCCAGGCACCTTGACGCATGCACATCAGGAGCCAGGCAGGGGAAAGGCGCCGCATTGCTTGCCTGCGGGGCAGAAACAGCGCCCGGTGATGCAGCCGTACACATCGGCATCCTTGTTGAGGTTGCACACGTAGGTGGGTGGGCACTGGGCGTCTTTGTCGCAGGAACGTGGCGGAGGAGGGGGAGGGGAGGGCCGCGGTGGAGGTGGAGGAGGTGGCGAGCGACGCGGTGGAGGGGGAGGAGGAGGAGGAGGGGGTGGGGAGGGACGTGGGGGCGGGGGAGGAGGCGGAGGCGGGGGTGGGGAGGGACGTGGGGGCGGGGGAGGAGGTGGGGGCGGAGGTGGGGAGGGACGTGGAGGCGGGGGAGGAGGCGGAGGCGGGGGCGGGGAGGGACGTGGGGGCGGGGGAGGAGGTGGCGGAGGCGGCGAGGGGCTGGGTGGCGGGAGTGGTGAGGGTGAGGGAGGCGGTAGCGGCGGCGAGGGGCTGGGTGGAGGCGGCGAGGGTGGCGGGGGAGAGGGGCTGGGCGGTGGCGGCGAGGGAGGTGGGGGAGAGGGGCTGGGTGGAGGCGGCGAGGGAGGAGGCGGTGAGGGGCTGGGTGGAGGCGGCGAGGGAGGAGGCGGCGAGGGTGGAGGCGGCGAGGGTGGAGGCGGCGAGGGTGGAGGCGGCAAGGGAGGAGGCGGTGAGGGGCTGGGCGGTGGCGGCGAGGGTGGAGGCGGCGAGGGTGGAGGCGGCGAGGGAGGAGGCGGTGAGGGGCTGGGCTCTTGCGGCGGTGAATTGCAGACTAGCGAAGCGATTGATGGCAGGTGGAACGGCCAGCGTTTCATGTGGCTCTGAGATGATGTTCCAGCTGCTCCGTGTCTTGGGTGAGTGTCGGCAGCAGAGCACAGGCGATCCCGGGCCCACCTTCTCGGGTGCGTCCACCATGGGCTGGGCCGGGTGGTGGGCGTGGGGCTGGGGTGGAATGGCGGCTTGTAGCGCCCCCGAACGGCCGCCTCCTCGCGAAGGCTGCGTGCCGTGAGGCCAGCAGCGGAGGCACCTGCAAGCAGCCGTTGATGAGAGGAGAGGGCGGGTCGATTTTGCAGCCCAGCGTGGGTTGGGCCCTCATCCATCCAAGCTGGCACCAGTTCCCTCACTCCTCTTTCAGTAGATTTGGCAGTACTGCGCCCAACCACCGAGGGCGGGACCGCCTGGCAGCCAACCGCGGCGCGGGCACTGCAGGGCGGACCCCCGATTCTGCTTTGCTCCTGCTCTCCCACCTGATGACGTGTCATCCTTCTGGGCCTCAGCATCTGAGGGGATCTGGCTGCACACAGAGGCAGGCAGCGGCGGCGGCGGCGGCGGAGAGGTGTTGCACAGGCAGTGGGTGGCCCTCTGCAGGCCTGCCGTCTTCGGTTTGCCGCCGCTTTCACGGTCTAGGGTCCAGTACAGGACTGTGCGTCGCACAGAAGGGCTATAGCTTGCACGCAATCGCAGGACGGCAGGCTGACGGCAGCCCCCACGCGAGCGTACCTGGGGTTCGCCCTTGCCGCCTCCAGAAGGACCACCAGCAACGCCAGGATAAAAAATGCCCTAGAAATAGTGCCCATTGCGCCGCAGCGATGGCTACGTACCGGCGGAATTCCGCCGATGCTCTTTTTGGGGGGCGCGAGGGCGCCTTTCGATGGTGGATCCATTCGAAACGAGGGATGGAGTTGGGAATCGTTGAGGGGAGGGCAACTGGATGGTGCCTTCCACCCCGTGCCCGAGGGCGCGTTACTGAAGCCACTTTGCCCGGGCTGTCGAGCTGGCTGATACCTCCGCACCCACAGGGTTGTTTAAATCAAGAAACAACCACATGCACATCGCAAACGAGTTGATTGACGCTTTACTGCCCTGGGGTCGAGCACAGGGCGGCGGCTGGGAGATGACCGCTCGGCGGTGACCGCTCAGCTTCTGGCCTGGCGCCAGCTACAGACTCTGAGCAGCCACAGCTTGTTTTGCAGTACAAGTGTGCATGTCATGACTGACCGCAGTGCACCCATCTGCACGGCAGCACAGTTTTACCAAGTGGGATTAGCGGGCACCCAATTGGGCGTGATGCCTGCAGGAGCGCCTGCCGCATGTGCCCCGCCAGCTTCCTCACCGCCTTCGCCTCTGCAGTCAGTCAATGCTGGTGCGTATCACACTGGGCTGGCACAGCCGCTCCTGCCATACCATGCACAGCGGTACTGCAGCCCGTGCTTCACCTGGCACAGTGTTCAGCAATGGTGCAGCCCATGTGGGTGTGCCGCGCTTACTCTGCGACTGACCAGCACCCCATGGCAGCGCCCTCCGGCAGGCTGCAGGGAGCAAGGGCCTGCCCGGCAGGTGGGGCCACTGGCAGTGGCCAGGTCGAGCCGGCGCCGGCAGGGTGAGGTGGGCGGTGGGTGGGTGGGCCAGGGCCCACCCTGGCCTCGGCTCGACGTGGCAAGTCTCTGCTGGTACGCTTGGATTGGTGGCACCTCGTGCACTCAATCCCCGCCCACCCATCATCAGTCCGGAGGCGCTGCTACCTGCCACCACACCTGGGCGGGTGAGGCTAGCGCTAGCTGCTGCGAACATTGGGAAGCGCATGCACGCCGGGCTCACATGGTGGCAGGAGCAGCTACTCGGTTGAATTGGCATTGCGCCAACAAGGCGCCCTGTCAGCGGCAGCGGCACGGGTGTGCCTTGCTCTGCCCCACCTCGGGCCTACCACCACTGGCGGCCACCTGCCCAGCTGTTATTTTGTTGCATTCCCCAGTATTCAACCCTGCGCATGTGCCAAATGCAATGGCCACAAATGTCAATGGGTGCAGACCTGCCCCCCTGGTTTCACGGGCCTCTCCTGACACTCATCTTGTTACAGCTACATACATGTCAAGAACGTCATAATTTAACTGATTAGCAAAGCCCGCAAGAGCAAGGCAGAGCTGTGAAGCATCGACTCGGCAGTGCTGCCCGCCAGCGGCCGGCAGCCTGCCCTGCGTCTCACATACAGGCCCCATTGGCTGACCAACTTGGCTGGTCAGCGGATGTAAAACTAAAAGTAAGCTCAATAGTCGATCACCCGCTGCACGCCGGTGATCCAGAGGTCCAGCCGCAGCAGCAGGCGGTCGCGCACCAGGTAGGGGCTGTCGGGGCTGTGCAGCTGCGCCAGGGGCATGAATCGCTTGAATCCCTGATCCTGCCCCACCTCTCGGCTGAAGGTTTCGGGCGCCTCCTGTGTCACAGTGAACTCCTGCGCAGGAGCTCCCCCCAGGCGCTGGTCCAGGGCGGTGATGGCGTAGCGGGCGGTGACGGAGCGCACATCGCCCCGCAGGGCGGGGCCAGCGCTGTACATGCTCAGGAGCACAGACATGTGCGCACCATTCCCGCCGCCGGCGGTGGGCTGACCGCACCCCTTGGGCACGACCTGCGGCATGGGGGGGATTTGCAGTGCTCGGCAGCTGCAGTCAGCCAGGAAGCGTATAGATCCCAAGCCGGCAGCTGGCAGGTTTGGTCACGTGTGCACAGCCCCAAGTCTACCCTGTCCAACTTGCCGACATCTTCCAGCTGACGCCACCAATGTCTACATAGGGGGACGCCGTATGGCCAGGTTCCTTGGCCCTGACGGAGAAGTCGTTGATGGCAAAGGTGAAGCCCCCCGCTGTGTCCCCGTTGCTGCTGGGACGTACATTCAGGATGGGACGCAGGCAGTAGAGGCCGCTCGCTCCCCGCTGCCCTGTGATTTGCAGCAGCTGCCAGCTGGCCTGCGGGCCAGCGCCCGCCTGCAACAGCCAGAGTGTCTGCCAGCGCCTGCAGGCACCGCTCCTGGAGGACGCTGAACTGGCAGGTCTGCGCCACCTGCAGTGCGGTGATCAGCTGCGGCGTGCTTGCCTCATGATCAGGCAGGGATATGGTGAGACCTGCAGGGCAGCAGGGGAAGGGGCGCCATGCAAGGCATGGATTGCGGAGAGACTTGTCCCTATGCAGCAAGCAGCACTCTAAGGAAGTGTTAAGTCAGCTGCCCGCCACTGCCCTCCCCAAAAGCTGGGCAAGAGTTGGCGCACTGCCAGCGGATCTGTGTGTTGCTAAGCTCCGGTGCCTGCCCATGTGCCCATGGCGCCTACCTTGCAGATAGATGTCCAGGCCTCGCAGCAGCCGGGGGCTGTTGAGCTTGTGGGCGAGCCGCGCCACGCCAGCAAGGTGCCCGGCTGCGTCCATGGCAGTCAAGCTTGCCGAGCCAACGTCGTGCGTGCTGTACACCAGGCGGAGGAAGCAGGCAGCGCTCGCCACGCTGCCGCCCTCAAACGCCGCCGACAGGTCGGGCGTGGCCTGCAGGGCAGAGGGAGGGTGCGCAAAGCCAGCGCTCAGATCGGGGGCGGTGAGCAAGGAGTGGATGCTCAGGTCAACTGCAGGGAGCATGCACTGCTGCTTGCTGCAGGCAGGCGCTGTCCAACACCGGGACCCGTCTGCCCAACCCGCCAATGCTCACCTCTCCCGAGCCACCGCCCTCGCGCTGCGCCAGGAACAGCTCCCGCAGCACCGCCGACTGCATGCTGAGCACCTGGCTGTGCAGCGGCAGCCGGGTGCCCTGCACCACGGCGTAGCAGTCTGACAGGGGCTCCAGGGCAGCATCTGGCAGGTAGAATGCCTGGGGATGGGCGGCATCCAGGGCGGTCAAATCCAGGGTGGCGGCAGCGGCAGGGGCGGCATCGCCGCCCTCGGAAGCTCCAGCTCCCTCGCCGTCTGTTCCCCTGCAGTCATGGAACTGGTGCGTTAAGAGCAGATCCGTGGCAAGCGTTTGTTTTCGGTGCGCCCCGGCAGCACGCGAGACCTGCCTCGTGCTCATCGCGCGGTCGGCTCCTCGGTTGCCTTCACGATCGTCGGCTGTGACAAAACCACCAACAACCTAAAGGTGCGTGATACTGGGGCAGAGGGAGGGGCACAGGACTGCCAGCAGCTGAGCCGAGCTCGAGGCAGCCAATGATGAGAGGCGGCAGGCGAGCAGGCACAGCACAGCGTGCATGTCGCTGGCCAGATGGCAGAGCTAACAGCCTCGGGGATCCTCACGTGTGACCGGTCACCACAAGCAGAGTGGGCCGTTTTACAAGGATGGGAGTGGCATTTCAAGGAAAGACAGCAGCCAGTGCTGCTGAGGCGGAAGCAGTGCTGGCAAGCCGGCCACCGACACTGGCCATACGTGCCTCCTGTGCACCTGTCATGACAAATCATTGACCGTGCCACACAATGGTACATTGAGGGAATGTGCCGGGGCGACACTCTTAGTGCAGCAGCAATGTGCCCCCCATCAGGCCGTGCCCGCCGGCAGCAGCCGCCCGCAGTCGTACGTGGCGTGGTCCAGGAAGTGTGCCGGGTTGAAGGCGTTCTGGACAAACAGGTCGCGAGCCAGAGCCAGCGGCGGGATTGGCGCCTGCAGGCAGGGCAGTGTCGGGTGTAGAAGTTGGGAATGGTGGGAGGGCGTGGCAAGCGCTGGGCCGGACCGTGCAGGTTGAAAGTCTCGGCAACCGAGAGGTTCCAGAGCCATTAGCGCAGACTGGCTGGGCTGCCCAACAGTGGCGGGGGCACCTTCATGGCAGACGCTCCACAAGTCTGGTGAGGAGCAGCAGAAGCAAGGCACACAGCACAGCGCAGCATGCATGCATGCACAGCCTCTACTACCTACCCAATCAAACAAAGGCCCCCAAAGGCCGGTGCCACCCACCTGCAGCGCCGCTCCCATCAGGTGGCTCCGCACCGTCAGCGGCAGGCAGCGCGCCGCCCGCTCCCGCTCATACCGCCTGAGCGCCACGCGCACCGCCTCCGCCGCCGCCTGCCGCTGCCCGCTGCCGGCGTCGCGCAGGGCTGCCGCCAGCGCAGGCACGCGCTGCTGCTGCAGGCAGCGGGCAAGTACAAGGCCGTCTTCCAGTGCAGTGCAGCCTCCCTGCCCAAGGTTTGGAGTCATGGGGTGCAGGGCGTCGCCCGCCAGCGTGATGCTGCTGCCGCCGGTGCTGCTGGCCGGTGGCAGGTCCCACCTGCGGGGAGGGGGCAGGGCGGGGGAGGGCAGTGGAGGGCAGGTGGGGCACGGGGGTGGGGTATGTCAGGGGCTGTCCTGCCTGCACCTAAAGACCAGCACCGCCCCAGGGGAGGAGCGGTGTGCCCTCGACTACCGAGCCCAGGCTCCCACCCCCACCTGTCCACCAGGCGGCTGCGAGTCAGGTCCCCCAGGGGCAGGGCTCCCACCGCCCGTCAGGCAGTGGCCCTGCCCTGGCTGCACCACCCCAACACCTCATCCTCACCCCAACCTTCCCCCTCTCCACCTGTCCACCAGCCGGCTGCGCGTCAAGTCCTCCAGAGGCGTCGCCTGCACCGCCTCAGGCAGCCCCCAGGCCCAGCCATCCACCACCGCCAGCGCCTCCTCCCGCCAGGCCGCCGGCGAGGGGGAGGCCGCCAGCTCAGCAGGGGCAAAGAAGCAGACAAACCAGTAGAGTTCCGTGTCTGCAGTAGGACGGGAAACGAGGGTGGGTGGATGTCGGATGATTGGGTGATGGCAAGGCAGTGGGGACCACAGGACACCTGAAACCAGCGTGCATGTGTGCATGCCCAAGTTACCACCCAGAACCACCCACAAGCACAGGTGCCGCCAGCCAACGCCCCAGCAATCCTGCTTTGCCGCACATCCCTCACGCCTCGCATTTAAGACCGTGTGGGGGCCACATAGCAGCGACCCTTGTGCTAGCAACAGCCGGCAGGGCTCCCGGAAGCACACCCCTGCCCACCGCCCGCCCCGCCCGCCCCGCACCTGAGACCGCGTAGGTGCCTGCCCGCGCCCCGGGGCCCCACACCTGGCGGATGCACTTGGCCTGCAGCTCGGCCGGCAGGCCGCCGGGGTAGCGGGCCACGCCCCTGCAGCGGCAGCTTTGCACACACTTTGTTATCACTGCCACGTGACGCACATGCGGGGCAAGGCGGGGCGGGGCAGGGCACATGCTGGCCCAGCCCAGTGCATGCACTCCCCCGCCCACCAAGACGGGCACCCTCCCTGCGCACCGGATCGCGCTCTGCCCGCAATAGTTGGTGGGGCCCCGCCCCGCTGCCGCCGCCACCGCGCTGCGTGCGCCGTCGGCGCCCACCACCGCCAGGCAGTCCAGACGCTGGCCCGACTCCAGCAGCAGAGCAGCCCCCTGTGGGGTGGCCTCTGCCGCAGCCACTGGCGCCCCAAGCGCCAAACTGTCTGGCGGCAGCCGCGCCGCCAGCGCTGCCTGTGGGGCGGGTGCCGGGCGGGGAGGCACGCAGCGTGAGCAGCGCAGCGCGGCTGGACCAGGGTCATTCAAGAAGACAGCAAAGTGTGGATCGATCGTGATGCGCATGCTGCATGTGGCAACATCGCGCCACCTGCCAGCCCCCCACAAAAGGCATCTCACCAGCAGGTTTGCCCGCCGCACTCCCCGGAACTCGTGCGGGCCGCCGTCGCACTGTGAGAAGCTGAAGCGGCGCAGGCGGCGGCCGCCCTGCCGCACCAGCTCCACGCTGCCAGAAGAGGGAGGGAGGGAGGGAGGGAGGCAGGGAGGGGAGCAGCCACACAGGGGCGGGCAGGGGCGGCCATGTCAGGCAGATCGTAATGATGTACAGGCAAGTGCTTCCCTTTGCTGCCTGCTGGTACACGCACAGCAAAAGGTTCTGCAAGCGGGTTCATGTGCCCGCTGCTGCCGGTGCCGCTGGCCCCACCAGGTCACCACCCCCCAACCCCCAACCCCCGCCGCCACTCACTCCTGCAGCGCCGGGTGCTGCTGACGCAGCGTGTCTGCCGCCCCCAGTGCATCCAGTGCCCGCCACGCGTTGGTCCACAGACCCAAGGCGCTGCCGCCAGCCTTCAGCTCCGCCGCTTGCTCCAGCACTACAACCGGCATGCCGGCCAGGTGCAGGGCAGCCGCGGCAGCCAGCCCCGCTGGTCCCGCTCCTGTCACCACTACAGTGCCGCTCAGGTCACGTGAGGCCAGGCTGGAAGGGTCGATCAGGGCTGCAGGTGGTGGCGCGATGGCCGCTGGCATTGCCGCCCCTGCAGCGGCCGTGGGATGGCAGCGGCGAGACGGGCACCGGCGCTCCGCCCGCCCCGCCACCGCCGCAGTGAAGGGGCGGGCCAGCGGGCGGCCGCATGGGGCCGTTGCAGACACTATGTGCATCGAGCGGCAGGTGCTGAGTGGCGGCGGAAGTGGAGCAAGCCGGCACTCGCGCAGCGGCACCTTGCACTTGGCAAAGAGAGTCCCCAAAAGTCGCTGCCAGAACGCAGATTTGGTGCAATAGTAACAATACGAGAGGCGATCTTGAAATGACAGAGCGCTGGCCCCACATGAGATCATGAGTGTAGGCGGGGCCCAGCGGCACAGCGCCACCGCCCAAACTGCATACCATGCAAACAGGGGCGCCTCACGGCCCTTTGTTTCCTGGCCCCCGTAGTGTTGTTGATGAAAAGAAATCGTGTGCAGGAATCGTGTAGGTCGCTGCCCACATGAAACGACCCTGCACCTCTGGCTGACGGTTGCCCAGCACTGCGTGCTACGGGATGGAGGGCTCAATGCAATGTGCGGCTCCACCGCAGTGCGTGTGTGTGCGTGTGTGTGTGTGCAAATTGTGCTCTGGTCCAATTCCTTGAAAGTCACCCACGCTTACACATGTACACATGCATGGGTGCTGAGAAAGCATGGCCTTGTGCTGGTCTGAGCTCTCACGAGTCGGTCACTGCCGAAGGCACATGCCAGCACAGACCAGGCTGCCTGAACATTCACCCAGCGGCAGCAGTACTCGGTAGCAGCAGTCAACTGCTTAAAGAAAACAATCAACAAACTATGCATCTTGCACTGCCGCCCCTGGACTGCAAGGGCGCATTGCAGCGACACGACGCCGCCGGCAAGGGCCGGCGTGGTGCCGGATCAAAAAGGCAAGGCAGCATGGTACTCCAACAGTGGCAGCGGAGCCACAGGCTCGCAGCTGTCCCATGCAATATATGCACGCCCTGAGGCGCTGATCGCCTCGAGAGCACGACAGTGGCAGACTGAAACTTGGATGCCGAAGCACGGCAGCGGCAGGGCGTGCGGGCACAAGCAGCCCGCTGGAGGCACCGAAGCTGTGGCCCCCCTTGTCGCTCCATGGCCGCCTCCGACTCGTTCTGTAATACTGCAATTGCTGCCCCAGGTCACGGATGTCCCCGCTCTTGCGGCAAGGAGCTGTGCGCAGCTCGGCGGTGCTCCCTCTGCCGGTGCGTTGTAAGGAGCATCCACAACTTGCTCGCTTGCACTTCCAATTGCGCGCAGTGGCAAAAGCCGGCTCAATTTGAAGGCCTCACTCGGGGTCTTCACCGTGCTGCGCCTAGCGCAGCACCTCGCCCCTATTCCCCCGCTCTCTGGCCTGCCTCCGTCTCTTTGGCGCTGCACAGTCCGGAGCACTCGCAGCCACCATGACCAAGAAGCGGAGGAACGGAGGCCGCAACAAGCATGGCCGCGGTGAGTGCTCCTGCAGGCTCAGCTGGGTGCCACCACCCTATAGCCTTCAATATGGCGCGCTGCGATGGACGGAGACGGCCTGAACAGCCACCGAGCAGCCGTGGGCAGGGCGGCCTCCCATGGCAGCATGCGCGGCCCGTGGCTGCGTCAAGGTGCTGGGCAGCTGCGAAGTAATTGGACTGACGCCCTACAAGCGTGCGGGGCAGACATCGCCAGAGTATGATGCAAGGCGGCGGGCAGGCCAGGCTTGCTGCCACGCCGACCCGCAAGCAGAGTCCCGGCTGAGCAGCGTTAGAAGCTGGGAGCGGCGCGGGAGCCTCGTAGCGACGCCGTCGGGTTGGGGCAGCAGTCTCGCAGCGCTCCCGCCCGCCGCCGCCGCCCGTCGCGTGCTGTGCAGCGCTCGTGCTCATCCTGCGCCATGCTGCCGCTTTCTGTGCAGGCCACGTGAAGCGCGTGCGCTGCGAGTCCTCCGCGGCCATGGTGCCCAAGGACAAGGCGATCAAGCGCTTCATTGTGCGCAACATGGTGGACGCCTCCGCCATCCGCGACCTGCAGGACGCGTGCGCCATTGACGGTGCGTGCGCTCACGTTTTTTGTTTTTGGAAGACGTCGTTTGTTGCTTGGCTGCCTGTGATGCGGTTGCTGCTTCTGCATGCACCTGCTGGAAGAGGGCAGTGTGGGAGCACTGTGCATTGCAGCGGGGCAAGCCGCAGGCGGGACGCCGAGGGGCACAGCACGCGGTGAGCGATGTGCGCGGCAGCGTGCCGTGCGCAGCTGGCTGCAAGTGGGTGCAAGGGCAGCAGCCTGCGCGGTGGAGCTGGCGCACGGATGCAAATGCAGCAATGGTGGAAGGCAGGGCACGTGTGCGCAAATGACGGCAGCAATAGGGGCAGCTGCTGCTGTGTGGCGCCCCTAGCAGCTCGGATGTGGGCACGGCGAGCACGGCAGGCGCAGATGGGAAGCAGCGTCGACAGTAGATGCTGCCACAGCCAGCAGCAGCAGCGCTGTGTCTGCCCAGCGGCGGCGCGGCATGCGAGGGACGACGCAGCGCACGCACGTGCTTGCCGTGGCCCAACCAGCCCTGGCAGCGGCGGCGCAGTGCGCAGAGCCCCTGCTGCGCTCCCCTTGCAGCCCCTGCACAGCAGCACTCCCCACACGCAGCTGCGCAGCCCGCCCCCGGCCGCCATCTTGCCGCACTTGGCCCCCTGCCGCTGCTGCCCTCAACCCGCGCACGCTACCCCAGCACTTGCCAACAATTGCACGCCACCTGTCGTGTTGCAGGCTACGCGCTGCCCAAGATCTACCGCAAGGTCTACTACTGCGTGTCTGCCGCCATCCACTCCAAGATTGTGCGCGTGCGCAGCGTCAAGGACCGCCGCAACCGCGAGCCCCCGAAGCGCCCCGGTGAGCGCGGTACTGCTGATGACACGATTACTGCTTATCACACGATTACTGCTGGTGTGCTGCAGTGCTGTACTGCTCGGTGTGCTGCTGCACCGCCTACAGTGCTGCAGTGCTCATGCTGCTGCCGTGGGGAGTGGCTGTGCCAGTGAGGCCGGCACATGCCGTGGCTGAGATGAGGCAGGGACAATTGGGAGTGGCGGCACCCCGCCGGTGCTCCTCTGTGCCTGCTCGCCTGCCCTTCTGTACCCACTGCTGCCTCCCCATCATCTCCCCTGACACCCCCTGTCTGACACCCGCCCCCGCTCCCCCGACCTTCCTTCCCTCCGCAGGCTTCGGCCCCCGCCCCGACGCACGGTGCGTTTGTGCTGCTGGTGCCGCCGCTGCCTGTGCTGCCGCTTCCCTGTGCCTTCCTTGCTCTGCGCTGGTCTGCACTGCTGGCTACCCTGCTTGCTACCTTGCTGCGCATGCATGTCGCTGCACACACCACAGCCAGGCAGGCTGTGGCGGGCAGGCCGGGTTTGGTTCAGTGATCGAGAATTCCAAACTGGGCGTTTCTCAAACAACATTCGCAGTGCCCGCTCTAGAGCTTTCTCCTTTCGCCGGGATTGAGAGCTGCTGCGGCTCACCTTCCTTGGATGTCTGAGAACCAAACCCACCCGCCGCCCGGCCTCCCGCCTGTGCCTGTTCCGCACCTCTGCACTCCACTGCCTGCCATCCCATGCTCCCCTCGTGCACCCAGCAGCACAGCACGCCTCTTCACCCTCGCGCCCTGCCCATCTTCCCCCCTGCTGCAGGAAGTGAGCGGTAGCCAAGCAGCAGCAGCAGCAGCCACGCTGAGGAGCTGGCAGCCAAGGGCAGCCGACCGGACAGAAACCGTATGGGACTGTAGCAGCCGGCGGCGCCGCGGCTGCCGGCGAGGAGTCAGCCGCGCAGGGCCCTCGCGCGCGCGCTCCCGGCCAGCATGCGGGCACGCCTGTGCGTCCCCATGCCTGGCTGCCGGGGGCCCTGTGTAACCCGCCATAAAAGCAAAAGCGAAAGCAGAAGCTGAAGCAGGCTGAGCATCCAAGGAAGGGGGGGAGGGCCAGGAGGTGGGGCGAGGCAGGGCAGTAGGGGTGGCGGGAACAGATGTGCATACTTTCGGGAGGAGGCGGGAGCTGGCGGCATGGGGCAGCAGAGGTGCCTTGCCTCCTCTTCTCAGCACACATCAAGACGAAACTAAGGCAGGCCTTAGTTTCGTCTTGATGTGTGCTGAGAAGAGGAGGTGGAGCTGACGAGCAGGGGGGAGCGACTGTGGAACGTGCACGGAGCCCTGTCTATCAACCTAGGGGCACACTGGATGGGCCGGTGGCACACCACACTGTGGTTTGTGTGCCGGGCAGAACGGTAGTGCCCTGCCCATACAATGTGTTGACATCAGCAGGGCCACGTGAGGCGCCCCCCTCTCTTGCACCTGCTTCCAGGCCCCCGCCCGGGCCTCACTTGTTCTGCTGCGGCTTGAGCCAGGATCCAACTGTTGCGCCCAACAGCACATGCCAGGCATGCCAAGGTCCCGCTTGCAGCCACGGAGAGGAGGGGCTGCACTCTCGAGCAGACGATGTGCCCACACCTCTCTCCCACACCAAGGAGGATGCACCCTTTTACATCCCCAGCATCCCCAGGCCATCATTGTCGCACTGGTGCACGCTCCACTGGTGCACGACTGCTGCACCGGCCTGCAACCGCCACCCATGCCCGCACCACCCCAGGCTGCCGTCTGGCCTCTCAGCGCCCGTTGTGCTGCTTCACTGCCAGGCCCCTCCTGGCAACAGCTGCCTGTGCCTGTCATGGTTATCTCAGCAATCAGTGTTTACAACGCACAGGCACGCAGACCGGCGGCGCGCTGTGCGCGACATAAGCGCAGAATCAGCTGCTGCCACGGCAGAGCAGGCGCGCCGCCTCACCCCGTGCGCACCCGCTTGGCCTTGGGAGCCTTCACCTTGCCAGCGCTGCCACCTGCCGAACCATTCGCTGCTGCAGGCTTCTTCGCTTTCTGCTGCTGCTTCTGCTTTGGCTGCTTCTCTTGCTGCTGCTGCTGCTGCGCCTTGCCGCCGTCCGCTGCCGGCTTCTGCTGCCGCTGCTTGCGCGCGCCCTTGCCGCCCTCCCCTGCTGCCGCTGCTGCCTCTGGTGCCGCCTTGCTGCGCGGCTGCCGCTGCTGTTGCTGCTTACCCTTCTCGGCTCCCTGCTGCTGCTGCTGCTGCTGCTGCTGCTTGCCCGCTGCTGCTGCCTGCCCCTTGCCCTTGCCCTTGCCACCCGCTGCCGCTGCTGCCTGCTGCTGCTCTTCCTCCGCCTCCTCCTCCTCT
This sequence comes from Micractinium sp. NFX-FRZ, assembly GCA_029339195.1. Taxonomy (NCBI): domain Eukaryota; kingdom Viridiplantae; phylum Chlorophyta; class Trebouxiophyceae; order Chlorellales; family Chlorellaceae; genus Micractinium; species Micractinium sp. NFX-FRZ. The sequence goes on along the minus strand of JAPTJF010000427.1, from coordinate 10,040 downwards.
TCTGCTTCATCCCCCTCCTCTCCCTCTTCCTTCTCTCCCTCCTCGGCATCCTCCATTTCATACTCCCGCAGCACCTCTTCCGGGAGCCACACCCCCGGGCCATCCTCTGGATCGTCCTCCTCCTGCAGCGGTTGGGAGAGCGGGGGTTTGGTAGGGCACGGGGGTCGAGAGTCGAGGAGGGCGCTGTGCGTTTGTGGTTGGGAGGGAGGGGCGACAGCAGGGGGTGCACGTGGGCCCTGGCAACAGCTGATACTGCGCAACGCAGGCACCCCACACTCCAAGCTGCCACCCTGCCTGCCCGTCAGCTATGGAAGGAAACCAAACTCCCTGGCCCTCCAGCAGCCTTGCCACACAGCCCACCACCCTGCCTGCCCGCCACCCAAGGACAACCTTTCAGAAAGCAAACTGTGCCGGGCCTCCCTCCAGATCTCGCCCCTCCAGCAGCAGCCTTGCCACACAGCCCGCCACCCAAGGACAATCTTTCAGAAAGCAAACCCCCCGGCCCCCCCCACCATGTCGTCTCCCTCCATCTCCGGCTCCTCCAGCAGCTCCTGCTCGTCGTTCTGGAAGCGGTCTGTGGGGAAGACAGAAGGACCAGGCAAGGGGAACGGGCAAGGGCAAGAAGGCAGGTTGGGGGGAGAACATGCTTGCCCGGGGCCCTTGGGTGCTTCCCAAGTCCATGCCACCCACCCACCCCACCCCACCCTACCCCTGCACACCCACCCAGCTCAACCCCCCCACGCCTCACCCTTGGCCCGCCCAAACTTCTTGCCCTTCAGGTGCGCCTTGACCTCGTGCAGCCGCGCATTGAGCAGCTCTCCGGTGAGAGCGCAGAACAGCATGCCCGGCACGTTTTTGGAGCGCACGACAAAGGGCTCGTACTTGGCCAGGTCAGCGTCCAGCTGGGCGGAGCGCACCAGCTTGGCGTACTTCTTGCCGCTGCGGGGGGAGGAGGGGAGGAGCGGGGTGAGGCACAGAGGGTGTGGGCGGGGGCGGGAGGGGGGCAGGGCGGCGGCGAGCAGAAGGGCAACAACGGGAAGAGGCAAGGCGCCGTCGCCACGTTGCGCCCTGCCTTCTGCCACGGCCAAAACACAAACATCCTGTCAAGCGCTGACGATGGCCTGATGCATGCATACGCCGCCAGTGCCAGGGCGCCCCGCCGCCGCTGCTGCCGGCGCCGCCTTGCTCACTTGACAAAGGCCTCCAGCGCGTCCGCCTTTGCGGGGAAGGTGTGCCCGTTGAGCTCGCACTTGATCTTGGTCTTGCCCTCCTCCTCCACCAGCGAGAAGTTTGGGGCGTGCGCCTCCACGATTTCGAGCACCTCAGGTGGGGCCGCCATCGCGTGCATGCACTGCTGACCGGGTGCCAAAGCGAGCCGGTGGTATAAGCACGGCGCTTAGGGTGCGAAGCGCGCCTTGTGCCTATTTCTAGACGCTGCCAGGTTGGCTGGGCGCGCAGGAAGACTTCTTCTGCAGACTGGTTGGCGGCGGCCACGTCTTCGGTCCCTGTGGATGTTGATGTGTTTGATCACGTTACTGCGGAGTGTGCTTGGGGCCTGGACCGCCTTTGACCAGTCGCTGTCAGAGTCAATGCCGGTGCCGCCTGTGGCGCCGCCAACCAATGACGGTACCCCAAGCAGCCCCGGACAAGCACAGGGGCATGACCACATGCACATTCCAGCATGACACACACGTGGAAACAGCATGCAGAAGACTAGCCTGCCAGGCGGTTGGTGTGGGTCGCTGCCTTGAGCCCTCCCGCCAGCTCCGGCTCGCAACGCCCGGTTGCTGGCAAACCAGGCTGCATTTTATTGTGTGCTGCTGCAGGGGTAACTTGATGTCCGTATATGCAGGCTAGGTGGGGTGCGAAAGGGCTGGCAACCAGGTAGGGAGGCTCGCCGGCTGGCGTTGAAGAGGCCCTGCGGCAGCGCTTGCGGTTGGCCTTAGTGCGCTCTCGTGTGCGGTTCTGCTGGGCAGTGCAACCCCTCATATTGATGCTTGGGTCTTTAATGCAAATATTATACGTGGAAGCTATGCGGGGTTACAGAATGCCTGTGCTTGAGCAGCGGCACAGCACCGGCGGCGGTGGCGGCGACAGGCTGGCGCGTCCTGGCACCCAAGTCCGCTAGAGCAGGCGAGCGGCAACCAGGCGCCTTTCGACACATATACACACCCACCGAGACCAGCGCCGCGCCCTGCACAGCCGTGCAGCCCCGTGTCGCAGTGCCGGCTAGCCGTCTGTGTCTGTAGCAGCGGCGCAAAGCCTCCCGAGCGCTTGATCACGGGGAGTGTACGACTTTAAGGCGTGCAAACAGGGCGATGGCGGCCGCCACTGATGGCGCCCCCGCGGGGGAGCAGCTCTACACGCGTGGCGGGCCCAACGTGCCCGACAACCGCGGATTGTCCATGGTGGGTGGCGGTTAACGGCGCTAGAAGGGCCAGGCGAGCAGCCGTGGGTCTGGTTGGGCCGCGGCGGTGGCGGCAGGCAGGCGGGCAGGCAGGCAGGCAGCAGCAGGCCTTCTTCTGAGGCTCGCTCTCAGTGCTGCTCACTGTACCCAACCTTAACCTTTCTTTTAACAAACAACAGGTGGCCAAGCACTTGGAGAAGCAGCAGAAGGAGAAGGAGACGCGGGCAATGGAGCGGCTGCACCTGCTGCTACCCGCGCTGGGCCCCACCGTGCGTGCGGTCGCACTGCAGGTGGGCGCAGTGCAGTGCAGCGTCACATCACACAGCACATGTGTTTATGTGTGCGCGTGATTTCAGTGCAGTCAGCGAGGTGCAGCGCCAGCTGCCAGAGGTGCCGCTGGGCAGAGGGTGGGGGATGTACCTAGCTGTGAGGTAGTGCAGCCCGGCCTGGTGCGCCAGCTGCCCGCTGCTGCCGTGTCAAGTAGGCCCCTGCCTGGCCCTGCCCTGCCGCCTCACCCCAATCCTCCCTGAATTCACTTTGCACCTCTCACCTCGTTCAAACCACCGCACAGGAGTGCAACTGGGACGAGGAGCGTGCGCTGACCATGCTGCGCCGCTTCCAGGTGGGTTTGCTTCTGCCTTGCCTGCCTGGGTGTTGTTGCCTGATGCTGCTAATAGCTGTACCGGCGCTGGCATGTGTTGATGTGTAGCCTGTGGGATGGGCTGCTGTGCTGCTGCTGTGCGGCCGTACTGCTGTCAGCTGTAACGTGTGTGTTTGCGCTGCTGCTCACCTGCCAACGGGCATGCGTAAATGAGCGGCACATGGAGAGCCATGCCGGGCGCAGCCTGCCGGGCTCACGCCCTGCCTGCTGTGCTCCCCCGAAGCAGGCTGTTGCACGCTGCATGCCCTTGCTGGATCTTTCTTCCGAGCAGTGCACCTCTCCCTCCCTTCCCCTGGCTCCTCTGTTCCCTCACTGTCTGCCCTGCCTCCCTCCCTCCCTTTCCTCTGCCCACACCTCCCTCAATCGTTCACCCACTCACTCGCCTCCCTCCCTCAGTCCCTCCCTCTCCCTGCCCTCTGCCCCACAGGTGGCCAAAACTGACGAGCTGTCCAGGCTGCACAAGGAGCGGCGGCGGCACCAGATGCACCTGCAGAGCGGGCGGCCAGATCGGCGGAAGGATAAGAAGGAGAAAGAGAAGAAGAAGCGGCAGCGGGATGATGATGAGGAGGAGGGAGGCAGCAGCGGCTCGGACAGCGGCAGCAGCAGCGGCAGCGAGAGTGGCGGCGGCGGCTCCGGCAACAGCGGCAGCGACAGCGACAGCGGCAGCAGCGAGGATGAGCGGAGCAAGCGGAAGGGTGGCAGCAAGAAGCGCAGCCGCTCGCGCAGCCGCTCGCGCTCGCCCAAGCGCAGCCGCGGCAGCAAGAAGGAGCGGAGGCGGGAGGAGGACAAGGGGCGGCGGGGCAAGAAGGAGAAGAAGGAGAAGCGGGGGAAGAAGGAGAAGAAGGAAAAGAGGGAGCGGCGGAAGGAGAAGAAGGTCAAGTCAAAGAAGGAGAAGGCGCCCAAGGTACAGTGGCACACGCCGGGTGGAGGGCATGCATGCATGTGGTCTGGAGCAGCAGTTTGCAGGCTGGCGGGGGTGCAGGCTGCCCCTCGGCAGCCCTTCTGGCTGCATCGGTGGGGCACGTTGCAGCTGCACAGGCCGCCGCCCTGTTCTGAGGCCCCCTCCGAGCCCATGGTTCAGCACAGGAGGTCATTGCAGGGCATGGTGCGCTCGAGTACCGGCAAGCACGGCACCCCCCGCCGTTGCACTGCGCTTTCAGTTCAGCTCTCACATGTGTATGTTTGCTCCCTGCAGGGCGTGGTGGGCATGGAGTACGGCAAGTACGGCCTCATCCGAGAGACCGACCTGTACTCCAAGCGCCCCGAGTTCCAGCTGTGGGCCATCGAGGTGGGCATTGGTAACAACAAGAAACTTGTCTTCTTCCTCTCGTTTAGCGCTCAGTGTGTGAGAGCAAAAAAGAGGGGCGGAGCCGGTGTGGCTGGGTTGGGGAGGTGGGAAGTGCCTGGGCGCGCTGCATCGGGGGTGTGGTTTTCCGGCGGTGTGAGCCGACGCCCTGTGTTGCTCTGGAGGGCCTACGACCCTGCCTCCTGCCCTGCCTGCATGGCCCGGGAGCAGCTCGTGCCCCGCCCTTTGGCAGGTGGGCGGCAAGACTGAGCGGCGCTGCATGCTGTGTGCGGCACCTGCCACGCGCCTGCCGAGGAATCCCGCATCACCCCACTCGCCCCACGGCCCCACCAAATGTCGTGTTTTTGCGTGCCTGCAGGTGAAGAACGTTGACATTGAGGCGATGCCGCGCAGCGCACTCCTGCCCACTCCTGCTCCCCCTGCCCCCGCCCACTCCACGAGCGCAGGTGAAGAACATTGACATTGAGGCGATGCCGCGCAGCGAGGAGAAGGAGATGTTCAAGGACTTCATGGAGGAGTTCAACACGGCCAGCCTGCCGCACAAGTGCGTTCGAGTGTATGAAAAGGAAGGAAGGGGGAGGCATAGGGAGGGGCAGTGGAGGGTCATAGCACAGGCATCGTGCTGCGCAAGTGTGGGCCTGCTGCTGCCCCTGCCATCAGCCTGGATCATCCCTGGAGCTGCACGAGGAGCAGGCAGCCCCCCTTGGCCCCCCGCTTGCCCCTGTTCTACCCTCCCAACGTGCGTTGCTATGTGCGTACGTCCATCCACTGTGTTTACCTCCATCCACCGCCAGTTCAGGAAGTGCTACGACCTGAGAGCTGCACGTGGAGCAGGCACCCCCCTTTCCCGGCTTGTCCTCTCACTGCTCGCTTCGGTCCCTGTCTTGCTGCTTGCTTGTTGCCACCGGCGCAGGAAGTATTACGACCTGGAGCTGTATGAGAAGCAGCAGGCGGCCAGGGCGGCGCGCAAGGGCATCAAGCTCGTGGTGAGCTCCGGACTTTGCCGTGCCCATTCCTTGGGGTGTGGTGTGGGGGTATGGGCGGGGGTGGTGGGCTGCGGAGGTGGCTGTGCAGGGAGGAAGCAGAGGGGGGCCGCGTATTGCGGCGCAAGAAGCAGGCAGCAGCACTCTCCCGACCACCCACCCCTCCCTTTATGTGGTTGTACTGCTGCGCAGCCCCAGGAGCGTACCGCCTTTGATGACGAGGCGGAGCGCAAGAAGGAGCTGGCGGCGGAGCGGGCGCGGCTGCAGGCGGAGCGCCTCCAGCAGGTGGGCAGCACTGCTGGCTGTTTCTCTTATTGTGCAATGGGTGTTGTTGCAATGGATGAGCGGTGCGGTGTGTGTGGCGGATGGGCGGGGGACTGTGGGGCAGGCGAGGCAGCAGGCGGGGCATGGACAAAGGGTGGCTGTCCGTGGGGCTTGCCATGATTGGGTGCCATTTGCAAGGTGAGTGGGGCGGCCGGCAGCAGGCTGAGCAGGTGGCCCCCAAGCAGGTGGGGACGTTGCCCGCCTCTGCGTAGGCACATGCTGGGGAAATAAAACGGCCGAGGACATGCCACAAGCCGGCGGCTCCCTGCACTGATGCTTCATATGACATGGGCTGGCTGCCGTTCGCTTGCCACTCGCAGGCGTATGAGGAGCTCAAGGCGACGGACAAGCGCCAGAACACGCCAGACCCCGGCTCCCTTGTTCCATGCGTAATACGTGCTCGCTGCCCTCCCTGTTTCCATTGCAGGCGTATGAGGAGCTCAAGACGACGGACAAGCGCCAGAACACGCCAGACCCTGGCTCCCTTGTTCCATGCGTAACATATGCGTGCTGCCCTTCTTGTTTCCCATCGCAGGCGTATGAGGAGCTGAAGACGACGGACAAGGCCAGAACCCGGCTCCATTTTCTCATTTATGTAAACACGCACTACCTGCCCTTTTTGTTGCCCATCGCAGGCGTATGAGGAGCTGAAGACGACGGACAAGGCCAAGGACATGCGGGAGCAGCAGATGCTGCGTAGCCAGATGGACCTGGCGTACAAGGTGGGCGGGAGGGGAGACGTTTTTGATACTTAGACGTGAACGGTTCATACTGTTACGGGGGGTGCACGTGTGACGTGCGCTGCCAGATGGACCTCTGGCCTACAAGTTGGGCGGGAGGGTGGCGAGAGTGACAATGTTTTGTTACGTAGCTAGTATCTGAGCACAAGATGGGGTAGCAGCGTCCCACCCAGCTGGCTGCCCTGCCCGAGTGCCCACCCCTCCCCCGTCTCTCACCTCCTCCCATGTGCCCCCTGGCATTGCTTTTGCTGTGCAGACGGGAGACCGCGCCAAGGCGGAGAAGCTGGCGGCCCTGCTATGCCCTCCTTCACGAGTGCCTTCACCCCCGTTCAACTTCTCTCCTTTTGCCCTTCTTGCAGACGGGAGACCGCGCCAAGGCCGAGAAGCTGGCGGCCCTGCTGAAGCCAGTGGAACTGGCAGACATCGGCAAGACAAAGCGGCCGCCGGCGGCGGGCACCTAACCCCGCACGACCGGCGGCACGCGCCTACCACGCCGGCAAGGCGGCGTTGCCGCAACGGCGTTGCCGGCGGCCGGCAATGCTGCCACACCTATGAGCATCGTTGTACTGGCGGCGGTAATGCCAGGATGCACCCATGTACCGGCAGGGCGGGTTGCATGGCGTCTGTGCTGGTGGGGCGCAGGCCACGAGTGCTGCCGCTCCCGTCACCCAACAGCCGCGCGTACGGTCTGCATGCACTGCCGCTCTGAAACCTGCACATCTGTAATCAAGACATCGCTATGGTTGCCAAAGCAGCCTCCCAGTCGCAGCCAAATTTAAAGGGTAGGGGTGGCACTGCTGGCGGAGCGCCCAAGGTGTCTAGTTGACTCCTCCCCAGCCCACCACCGGTGGCAGTAGCTCAGCACGCACAGCACGCGCGGCGCGCACTGGCTGCTCGCATTCGTGCTGCCTCATAACTTCAGCAAACGTCTGGCCGGATCTTGCCTGACCAACAGCTGACCTGCAGGCGCACAGCTGTGCGACCTGGAGCTCGGCTGGCACTTTGCTCGAAACTCGCGCGTTATGCAGCGCGCCCACGTGCCGCCCGCCTTGGATCGCAACGGGAAGGATGGAAGCATCGATGAGTATGCAGTAAGCAGCGCACGGTGTCCTAAGGTGCAGCTGCTGTTGCTGCCGCCGCCGCTGCTGCCGCTGCCGCCTGCGGCTCGCTCTGCCAGCCACCCGGTCTGCTTGCGCCACTGTGCCCGGCGCCTGCAACAGGCCTTCAGCACTATCAGCATGTAGTTATGCGCTCAGTTACTTGCTCTGAGGTGGTCAGTACTTGCAAGCATCCGGCAGGCGCTGCAGCTGGTTGTGCCAGCCGGCAGTCCCGACGTGACCCCACCGCTCGCCCCTAATCATATGGCCATCCTAATGTGCCTGCCTCACAGCATGCGACCTCCCTTGTCCCCACACCACTGTGCCCGCCAAAGCAGGACTCCCAAGAGCGGCTGAGCGAGGATGGTGCTGCCTCATCGCACAACAGCGAGCCTGGTACCGCCTCAGACATGCCCTCCCCGGTGCACCCACTGCCAGACAAGCCAGGCGGCCCGCCGTTCACGCTGGAGTGGAAGCGCAAGTGGGGCCAGGAGTCGGTGGATGCAGCCTTCAGACCCAATATGCAGGGTGCGTGCACGCCACACAGCAACAGGCCCCTGGATCCCTGCAGCAGCAACCCTGCCAGAAGCAGCAGCCCTGCCCGCCTGCCTGTCTGCCCTGCCCGCCTGCCCGCATGCATACTGGCCTGCCTGCCCGCCTGACAAGCATCCTAGCGTCTGCAAGGTACCCCAGTTGTTTCACATAACGTATCACCGCCCTCTCTCCCCCACGCCTCCGCAGCACAAGTGCTGGAGGTCACTCTGGGCAGCGCTCCACCGGACGCACACCCAGAGGTGCTGGCCGCCTGCGCTCCTGGCAACCCAGGGCTTCTGCGCCTCGTCTCCCACCTCGCCATTGCCCCTCGACAAGGCTCCCTGCGTGCCGCGTTCCAAGGTAAGCCCGCCGTCTTGTGGCTGGGTGCCTGGGTATCAGGCTGATCCCGAGCTGACCGCTGCAGCGCCCCGCCTGTACATGCTGGGCAGGGGCAGGCAGGGGCATGTCGGCTGGCCGGCCGGCCGGCAGGCACATGTCGGCTGGCCGGCCGGCAGGCAGGCAGCCACAGGCGCACGGGCAGGCAGGCAGGTGCAGGCAGTGTAGACTGCAGTGCTGACTGCCTGGTCACGCACCTTTGCTTCCCACACAGCACACCAGTCCCCTGCGTACCCTCTCCGCTGCCTGCGCAACCGCATGGGCGCTCTTTGCCCCCTTCCCAGCGGGGAGGCTCCCCTGCCTGCCTCACATCCTCACACCTGTCACCCCCCTCCCCCTCTGCTGCCTGCGTGCCTGCCTGCCTGCCCGGATGGCGCAGCCAGCGACCTGCCAGAGATGCCCCAGCTGCGGGTGCTGCGCCTGCACTCGTTCTGCCAGCTGGACCTGGCGGGTGAGTAGCCACTCCGGGCAGCGAGCTGGCCGATGAGTGGGCCTTTGGTGTAGGGCATATCAGGCTTCTCAGGCCAGGCCCACCTGGGCCCCGCCTCTGCAATGCCCGGCTCTCAAGCCCAGCGCCCAGCTTGTCAGGCCAAGTGCCACAGTACAGCCTCGGTTTCAGCGCTGAGCTGAGCAGAGGCGCATTTGAATGGGGTTGCAGGGCAGGCTGTGCGCGCGGCATGGCCAGGGCTCTTTGACGGCTCAAGCCGGCCTCCCTGCCTGTCTCGATTGAGGACCTTTCTTCCCCGCTTGCTGGACCAAATGGGCCGCCTGTGCTTGTGCGTGTGAATTGTTACTTTTGCTCCCCTTGCAGGCCTGCCCCCCTCCGTGCAGCACGTGCATGTCGTGCTGCCCAGGCTGCAGGCAGGTCAGCGGCTGGCCCCGCTGGCCTGCATGCCAGGCCACGTGCTGAGCAGCTTGACCATTTGCAACACCATGACCAGCAACAAGGACGCAGGTGGGCACCTGGACCAGGGCACCCGAAACGGGGCTCACCACGCGCCTGGATTTGCTTGTTACTGTCCGCAGGGGTGGCCAGTTGGGATGTGCATGGGCGAATCTGTTGCATGGTCTGTCGGCTGCAAGGGAGCCGGGCGGGCACCGTTGGAAGGTGCAGGGGCACACGATGCCACCTGGCGCCGCTCTGCCGCTGGCTGCCCTGGTCAGCGGTGTTATGAGTGTTGCTGGTTTCGGTGTCAGCATGCTTGGGCTGCAGCCAGGCCTTGCGCAGGCCTGTCCCCCGCCTCCCTCAAACCCCCTCCTCCCTACCGTAACATCCCCTCCCCATCTGATGTCCCCTCTCTCTCCCCTCAATGCAGAGGTACTGCTGGATGTGGCGCAGCTGTGCCGCTCCGCCCACAGCGTGCACATCGCGGTGCACTGTCTGGGCCTCCCGGTGCCCCCGCCCCCCTCGGGCCCACCAGGTGCCAGCTCAGCCCAGCCCCTGCTGCGCCGCTGGCTGCTTGGGGGAGCGGCGCAGCAGCTGCAGGTCAGCTGCCTCAAGCTCCGGTACCTGTTTGCAGGCAGCACAGCGGGGTGAGCAGCTCGACCTGCCAGTACTGGAGGGCAGCAGCGGCCCAATGCCGCCGCTGCTG